>VZSR01000205.1:3437021-3529775 GCA_013398615.1 Brachypodius melanocephalos
GGGACGGGCGCGGGCCGGCGGGGCCCGGGGAGGCCCCGCGTGGGCTCTGCGGGAGGAGCGGGGCTCGGGAGGGAGCGGCGGGGAGCAGGGTGAGGCAGATCCCAGTCGCGGGTGATGTGCTGAAGCCGTTCACCGCTGCGGAGACTAGAGGAAACCGAAAGAAGGTGGTCTTCAGCCTGTTACCTGGTTCTGTAGTAGGTAGGATGGTGTTAAAATGGAAAGTTCTTCATGGTCGTCTTAATCACATGTTTAGGTGTGATGGAGAAGTTTCGTTTTTGTAAAATGCTTTGAGGTTGCTCTAATGAGGAATGAAGCACATGTGAAGGGCTGGGTCTGCATCTGGTCTCTCAGTCCTCCCCTGTTCACAGAAACCTTCAACTGATGTGAATATTGGCAGAGCGTGCTCATGCATTAGGCTCTAACAAAGATTTCTTGGAAATTAATAATTTTAGAGCTCTGAACTACTTTTTCTGGTTCTTGCTGTCTGTAGTAGTAAGGAGTCAGGTCCCATGACACCTAGGGAAGACAAACAGTCAAGTTCTCTAGCTCAAGTTATTTCACTGGCTCTTGGATTTGTTTTTCTGCTAGATTTTTTTTTTTTTTAATTTTAAATGCTATGATTATAGTACCATTATGTAGTTCCGTGGAATTTATTATCATGAGGCCTCCTTTCTGCTGGGTTGGACGTGTATTAGTTTTTTGACTTTCTTTCACTGCTCCCCCTTTCTCAGATGTGTATTTTCTAAATGTGTGTTGGCTGGCTATCTTATAAGAGCATTTCAAGGCTTAGGTTGTAGACAACCTCCTGTTCTCTCTTGCGCTGTGGATGGGAACTAGTTTCTTAGTGCATGAGGGCAGTCCAGAGGCAGACTGGGCAAGCAGTGAATAGAAGAGCTGTTCCTCCTTTGAGGAAAATCCATCCAGCCTGTGCTTTGCTCTCAGCCTTTGCAAAAAGAGGGCGAAGAACAGCCTGGACTCTCCTAACAGGCAATTTGTGGCCTACGGTCACAAGCTGAACTTGCCTGCTTTGGGAGGACTGGGATGTCATGCACATGCAGTCAGATGTGAATAGCTTTGAAAGCTTTTAGTTCTCATTGAGGGGAACTTGATGCTTGTGCAGGAGATGGGTCAAACAGTGCTGCTTACTGGGACAAATGGGTTCTGAAGTTGTCGCCTTCCATACTGAATTTTTCTTTGGTTTGAACCTTAGAAGAAATCACTGTTTCTGAAAAAATACTAGCTTAGCTATTTTTCAGGGATTTATTTTAAATGGATTGCTATATAATTTTTGCAGCCAGTTATTGCATCTGTGAAGAGCAGGAGAAACAAACTTTTGTGAAGAAGCCTGTGACCTGAAAGATAGCTTCTTTCTCTGTGGAAACACAGGCTTGGGAAGTTTACAGGATACAGGAACTTAACATCTGCACTTCTACAAGTTATTGACATTGCTCTCCCCTATTAGGATTTGCTATAGGATCATAATGGATTAGCATTTTTATAACTAAATAACTTGGTCTGGACTCAGAATAAAAAATTGCTGTTGGGGTGTAAGGGAGCTGCTGGAGAGCTTAGCTTGTTCTCCACCAGACATACAACTTTCTTGCTGTACTTAGAGCCCAGCCTTTTAGTATGTGTAAAAACAAGGAAAACTTAAAGGGAGCTTTAGCTCTGTCTTAAGTTTCTTTCTGAATATCTGAGATATGGTTGAAACACATCTAAGATGCTGTATGTGAAAATTCTGATATTTCAGTATAGCTAGGATATGAGGATCTTGGTTGAGCTCATGTTTGAGGATAATACCCAGGAGTATTTGTAGTGATGGAGGGGGAAGTTCTGTTGCCTACACTGATTTGGAGGGGGCAAGTGATGAATGCCTGAGTCTTGTTCTAGTGACTCCCAAATAATCAGGAGCTGATTTTATTTATGAGGCCGAGAAGGTTGATGGGAAAATCTAGTGAAAATAACTGACTTGGAGACAGTGCATGGCTTTTATTGGTAATATTAGGACAATCCAAAGCTGGATGCTGTTTTCTTGTAGTCTGTTGTGTGCTGATTCGGCTCTTCTGCCTCTTTTGAACTGTTATTTTAATTTTTCCTAGCAAAGCTGTAGTCAAAAGTACCTTAAGCAAAATTTTTGTTCTTTACACCAGTTGCATCTCTCCTGTAGTGTTTGAAATAGTAGCAAAGCTATAGACACTGCTATGGCAGATTTAGATGCACTCTCCTAATGTTGCATTTCTTCTTCAAGTGAATGGCTTTCTTTGATGAAAAAACCCCTTTGTAGTACTTTAGGTCTGTGATCACAGAATTTTTTTTCTCGCTGCTTTTTTAACAGTCAGTAAACAGTGGCCACTAGAAGCACGGCTTTCTTGTTGAGTGTTCAGTGACCAAACTGTTAAAGATCTTATCCAGACATTATTTCTCACCAGCAAGGGGAGGGTGGAGGGTATGTGGTATTGACTCAAAGTCTGTGGGTTTCATCCAATTCTTCTTGTTTCCAAATAAAAATTTGCCTTAGAAGACTGAGCAATGCATTTTCATATTGATGTATTTTAGAATTGTAATAGAGTTTCTACTTTTTCAAGTTATAGTTACTGAGATGGGAAAATTCCTCAAAATTTGTCCGAGTATCCTCTTGAGGGTAATCTTAGGTACTGTGAGAGATACTATTTCTCAGTGGCATTCCTGGCTTGGATGTAATATTTAATTGAGTGTTGCAGTGAAAGATGGAACCATAGTTACACAATGTCTGTTGAAGCCTTAAGAGGATGCTAGGCATGCTGAGAAAGTTGGTAAAACAATTGAGCTGGAAAATAACTCTTCCTTGATATTATTTTTCCTGTCCTTTTATGTTATGCTGTTGACTTTTGTTGACTGGTAAGCTCACTTTGCTGGTGAGACTAAGTTAAAAACTCACTTAATCTTCAGATTAACTGTGCATACATGCAATGTTCAACTTGTACTGCTTTGGAAGCAGTCAGGTGCTACAACTTCCTAGGACAGAGTTGTACCACAGTAACTGCTAGGTGTGCTAGAAAGTAAGAGTGCCTCAGAGATGGAGCATGCACTGATGCTGATCTCATCAAAATAGCTTGTATAGTATAACTTAAACTTTCAACAGTTTGGTCTTTTTTAAAAGGGATGATTGATTTAATTTAACTAAAAGTTGACTCAGTAGCTTGTAGGCTTAAAAATTACTCTGTCTTGGAGCAACAGAAAGCAGGACAGGATCTCCTGATTATCCTATCCCTCTGTGGAGAAGCTGCTTTCCTAGGGGATGAGGAGAGACTTGTGCATATCTTTTAATTACTGTGGACCTACTGTTACACAGGGTAAACTAAGGGATGAGTGTGTGGCGAGCTGACTGCTGTGAGTTCACAGGCAGGTTGTTCAGAGTAATGTGGTAATGCTGCTGTGCCTTCTTCATACAGACACTTGCAATTCTTTCTGCTAATGATTATGGTGTTATTGTGCCGCAACGTGAGTTAACTCCTAAAGAATTGGTACTGCTTGGATATAACAAATGTCTTCTGAGAGGCTTTGTCTGTTACCCCCAATACTCAGAGCGATCTTTATTATAAAGACTTCATCCTTAGAGAAGAGTGTTTAAGCAACACGTGGTGCTAAGATGTATCCTGGTGTAGCTGACTTCAGAGTTTAAGGTGATGAAAAAGGGTGAAGAAGGAAAGGGCTGGTGCCACTTCACCAGTCTTAAGAAATCAGAAGAGTAGGAACCTGTTGCATTGAGGAAGGTGTGGCAGTTCACAGGAGGTTCTGTGATTGCATCAAAGCAATTAATTGTTAGTCAAACTTAATACTTGAGGAACAGATAAAGAAGATTCTCTCATGGAAACATTTACATGAAAAAAGTGTCATAATCTGATAGTAAAAGGGACTTCATATGTGACAGGAATTCCTGTCTAACACATAGCTCCAAGTAGTTGAATGTCAGGAAGATGAAATGTAGGAAATCTATAAGATTAATTATAAAATTAATTAAATTATAAGAATTTAAATAACACAATGTTTATTGTTGGATCATTTGATACCAAGTAAGGCAAACTGGATATATTAATTAGCGAAATTTTATTAGAAAAAGAACCTAGATGAAAGTGTGAATTGTTTAATATGTGAAGCTCAATACAGATTATTAAATGAAATCAAGGAGCAGTTTACAGCAAAAACTGAAAGACTTTTGTAGGTCAGCTGCTTGATATCTGCTGAGATGTGAACTGTTATGTACGAGAAAATGAACGTGTATATATAGCTGTTTATTTAAACTTGATATGTTTGTTTAAGCTGAATGGAATTAGAATAATCTGATAATGCAATAGCTTAAAGTAATTAATTGGACTAGAAGCTACTTTGAGCTGAAGCAAAGTAAGGAGATCAGTAATGTAGCAGACTGCAGTCAACTAGATTTTCCTGAAGTGTACCTTTTTGTAGAAAATTAATAATGTGGAGTATTAAAAATCAGTTGGAGGTTGAATGTGATGGACGAGCCCAATACCTCTGTAGAGTTGTTACATCTAAAACTGGGCTGTTTTCTGCAACACCATCGGGGTTGATGGTGTATACCAGAAAGTTTTCTTGAGCTGTGGTGTATTTGCTACAAAGCATCATAAAATATTCTCTATGGGATGGGTAATAAGGTGTCCAGGAACTGGACTTAATTGCACAGAAAAATAGCAGACAGTTATTTCTCTTAAGACAGCAAAGCAGATTTTCTGGTTTTGGAAGCTTTCAGAAAATACTTCCGAAAGGACTGATCTCTTTGTGCTGTTTCATTTGCTGCCTGGAAGTAGCCACGTGTGTGCGTTTTGTAGTAGAGCAGTCTCTTCAAAAATAAAAGTGAAACTGGTGCCAGCTGAAGTAGTAGGTGGAATACAGAGAACTTCTAGTAAAGTATTCTGTTTCATAAGAATCATCATTTGGCCAAGTGTCTGCTGAGAAGAATGATTATAATGTCTTGGCTTTCCTCGATCTTTAATTTGTCCTAATTGACTTTGTTTACTATGGAAGAACACTAGAGAAACATTAATTTCCTTATTCCTTGGGGCTTTATTTATTACAGTGTTGTGAAATGAAGAATAATTAAATAGTCAAGGCTAAGAATATGTGTAAGGAAAGTGAACACTTGTTTTATCAGAATAAAAAGCACTCTGCTTTTGTGTACCTAAATGTCTATTGATGTCTTATGCCTAAAATCTGGTTGTCTGCATTTGCTGCTTACTGTAGGTTTAAACTGTAACTATGAGCCCGGGTTTGTGGTGTTGTATTAGATATTCAGCAAACAGAATAGCAACTGAGTCAGTGTATGTGCAGCTGCAGCAGCTTAACTGAAAGTGTGGGGTACAGAACCTGAGTGTGTCTAAGGTTATAAGGTTATAAAACAGCTATTATTTGACTTCAGACTTGAGAACAAATACATTAGGTCTGCTTCAGGGAAGGTCTTCCAAGAGGGGAAAAAGCATAAGAATGACAAACACAGCAGATACTCCCTCCCTGCAGCATGGCATTCCTCTCCAGATAAATGATGCTTTCACGAAGCTGTTCTTGAAACAATCCTTGGGCTGCATGTTCTTTCTTACTTTCAGGCACCTGATGCTAATTTAGTACTGGCTTCAGCACTCTGTAGAGTTGGTTGGTTGAGGAGTGTGACTGTATAATCTGAACAGAGTCACTGCTCCAGGGGAGAGGGAGAGCAGTCTTCTGGTACCACCTGTGAAAAGGGTTCTGAATTTCCAGCTGGAAGGCTGGGCTGGCAACCCAAAGTCCAACTGAGATAGCCTCTGAGGAGTTGTTCCTTGGGTGATGTCTTTTTGTAGCACCTTACCACCACAATAGTGTCTCAGTATTACTGCACCCACACACTGAGTTTTGCAAGAGCTCTACAACTTGCAAGACTGTGTTACATTAGGCAAATACTGGTGCTTCAGCCTGTGTGGTAGCCCTTAAAACTGCCACTTTGAACTGATTTCCAGGAATCTGCTGGTTCTGCCATTGTGCAACAGAAGTGCCTGTGAATATTCTATGTGTATGTGATTTTAATGCTGAGCATCCACTGGTGATTGAATTTACAATGTTGATGGTTATTGTGAGGAAACTGATGGGAGTTATCTGGGCTTTGCTCCACCTGAGTCACGTTTCTCCAGCTGAACTGCACATTGATCTTGCTTCTCCAAAGAAGCCTTGGCTATCTGTGGGAGACTCTGTGCTTATCCTTCAGCTTCCAGTGGGAGAGATGAAAACTTTTTCATCCAGTCACTAAAACCAGAGATTTGAACTGTACTGACAGGTACAGTTTGTTAAAATAGTGTAGTCCAAAAGCCTCTGCCTGCTCAGCTGAGTGAGTGGATTCTTCAGGAGCACCAGTTCAACTGGTGGGCCAGGTGCCACCCTCCTGCCCCCCAGCTGTAAAAATCCTTACCCGGTGAGTCAAACTAGTATTTTGGTGTTGGGCATTGTAATAAGACTGAAATATTTAAATTCACCTAAACTAGTCACACGGTGTTAATCTATTGGCACTGCTTCCGTTGTGACTTGTTTTCCTTCAAGGAATATAATTTCATGTATATATATGTAAACATACACATTAAAAATCTTAAGCAAGGTTTGATTTATGCTACTTTGTGTATTTCAGTAGTAAATTTCTGTCATTTAAGTTAGAAAGCAAGAAAGTACTGAACAGTTTCTACTATTTCTGACTAAAATATTCCATGTTTCTGTCAAAAATGAGATTGTTAATGAGCTTGATATTTTGTTGAAGCCAATGTACTGAATAGGAAAGGTGTTGTCTCTAAATAAGACAATTTGGATACAATACTGAATAACATTTAGTTCAAAGTGAGAATAATGTCAAATGTTGATGAGTCTTGGCTATATATTCTTGGAAAAGAGTCTGGGAAGAAAACCAGAACGGTGTGTAAATTATATCTTGCTACACATACAACATGTGTAGCATGAACATGTCACTTGACTAAGTCAAACTGAAGAGCTTTTTATTTTCAAGCTGGGACATGAAACTTCCTAACAAACTTTGATGTACTGAGATATTATACAAAGTATTTAGTTTTTTTTAAAACTTGATTTAGCAACCAAATCCTTAAATTTTTGAAGAATGAGGATAGAAGCTATTACTGCAAGGGGTAGTTTTGTTTCAGATGATACAAAATATTGATGTGTTAGCAGATACATAATTTGTAAAGTTCAGATATTATAATGGTACCTAGTAGTTGCAGAGCAATAGGTAGCTGAAGTCCTCAGAGACAGCATTGGATACATTGGATACTTTTATATGGGGGAAGATTTTAATGTGTGCTTAAGTATTTTAATTTAATTAAGTCTTTTAATGTGTGCAGATGGTCAGCAGTTCTTTCTGCACTTTATATTCATCTGGTATATGAGATGAATGATATTCTCTTAACACTGACACACTGGAAGTGAAAAATTTGGGAAATGTAAGAGGCTACATTGGTTGCTCAGTCGCAGCTCGGATCATTCTTGAGAGCTAGGGTAAACATGGTGCATGGTGCTGATCTGGCAGGCACCAGAGCACTGGAGGGCAGTGGGAGTGCTGTGCTGCAGCTGTGTGTTTTCTAAGAACTGGTGACTGTATAAATAATGCTGTGCAAGGGCAGTATAAAAATGCCAAGAGAGGAATGCTGTTACAACACTTAAAAGACTTTTTTTCCTTGCTTGCCTTCTGTTTCTTACAGTCAAATTACAGTTTTTATTTCCAAGTGGGAGCTAAAAAGACAAGAAAAAGCATAGCCAGTGTGTGTTACAGTGTATTTCCCTTACGTGAGGGAGCTGGGGTAGTGAGCCAGACCTAGGGAAGAGCAGCACACTGCCCTGACTTCATCTGTCAGAGCTACTTGCAGCTGGGCTGAATAGACAACTAATATGTAACACTCTTCCAAAAAGTTCAGTCTTGAATTATATGACACTGCTATTGCCTCTGTAGTCACAGAGGCTTGGAGATCTCTGAATGTCTTCTGCTTTCCTTGCTGCTGAGGGAATTCTCTTGAGTCTTGAGGTTCACCTGCTCTTTCTTATGAAGAACATACCTTTCAGATAGTAATGCAAGAAGATCTGAACAGCTTGGTCTTCCTTACAGGCCATGCTGTAAATCAGAAATCTTTCTGATTTACAAATCACAGCTGACTGATCAGACTTTTTTTTAAGATCTGGCCTCTTTAGGCTTCACTTTTTTAGGAAGCCATATTATTTTCTCTGGCTTGTTCATAGCATGTAGGCATGAAGTGCTAGAAACTACAGTACATAGATCAAACCATAGTACTTAAACTGACACTACTCTGGTGTGGTGGGACAAAAGAAAGAAGAAATATAAGATGACTCATTCCAAAAACAACGCTTCCTGTCTCCAAATAGAAATCTCAGACTTGCTCAGTATAGTTTTGAATATAAGAATTGGGTGCCTAAGTTTCTTGTTCTGGTGTTTACCTGCCACAAGATACAGTACTGCCCATCGTGTGTGGGAGGGTGGAATCTCCTGCCTTTGTGTTACAAGGTAGCCAAAATGTTTGGGTCCACTATTCTTCTACAAACATGCAAACTGTTATTTTAGATTTTAATTTAATTATCTGACAGAGTAAAGCTTTATGTACTTAATTTTACTCAGGAATAGTTCAACCTGAAAGTAAACTCTTAGGAGTTAAAACTCTTGAACTCTGTTCTGTATTTTAGAGCCTGGTCAAAGTGCCAGGTGGTTTAACACCAGCCTAGGAAATTAGGCCTTTAGAACAGGCAAAGCAGATGGGAATGTCCTTAGTGTAGCAGAAAAGCCTCATGTCTGTCTGTCTTTTTGTCCTTAATTAATAATACCTGCCCATGGTTTTGTGGGAAGTATTGGTCTGTACTGACATCAGGACTAATGCTAGTTTCAAACTGGTCATTATCAGTTTATCTCATGTCACTAGTTTCTTTGGGGCCTGGCCTTTTGTGTCTTGCTCTGATTGTCTCCATCTTTGCAGGAGGTTTCTCTAGCCTGTTTCATGCATCATTGTTGGCATATTTATTTTGGCACTGTCTTGCAAGAGGGCTTCCCTCTCTAACTTTGAGAAAGGCTCAAACAGCTTCCTCTCTATCTTGCTTAGTAATATCAAGTCTGTTCTGACTTTACAGGATTAAACAAACTACAGAAGTCAGGTATATAGAAATACTGTGTTTAGTCAGCAGAGGGAGAAATATTCCCTTGAGGAGGACTGTAGTGATTGGGATTTGAATGGAACATTTAGTTAAAAAAATCACTTGAGCTGGCCAATTCTGTCACGTTCTTCATCTTGGATCAGCTCCATGTGTATGACTTAGGTTTTTTTTGTTGAACTTCATATAAATATATGCAGTATTTATAAATATACATACATAGAAATAAGGGTAAAAATGGGCAAGTCTGCATAACCTGATTTAAGAATCCTTTTTGATAATCTGTCACAATAGCACAAGGCATTCCCATGCCATGGAACACAAGTGGATCCTTGTCCTTTCCTGTGTTAACCCTACATGTGGAAAGATCAGAGGAAGGAGGCAGCTGAAGAGGCTTCTCTGGCTGGACAGCTCTGCTCAGTTTAATTTTGGCTGAAATTTTAGAATCAATTCTTCACTACAGAAGAACAGCATAGACTGGCTATTTCACAAAACTGTATAGAGTCATTTCAGTACTTAGCAACTGATAAAGTTTGCTTTAAGTGCCAGATTTGTCAAAGGCTGGGTGAGATGTCTAAATCAAATAATTGTAATGAAATACATGACCATGTTTTTTTCCATTTGATTAATTAAAACCTTGCATACAGGCAGTTTGAAGAAAATAGATTTTGTTTACGCCAAGTCTATTGAATTACAACACTGATAGTATGTCAGCAGCCCATGTTAATATTATCTTTATAATGAAAACTTTTGGTAATCAATCGTCACACAGTTGTCTTGCATGTAATGCTAGAGCTGAAAGTGATTGAGACAATGTTTTCTCTGAGTCACAAGGTCTTTTTGAAATGGTCACTCCTGATCATCTTACTCTTAGGCAGTCAAAGAGTAAGAGCTACATTTACTGTATATAGGGCAGGGAGGTAAATGATCTTTTGATAGACTTCTTTGAAATACATTTCTTTTACCTAAAATTCAGTTTCTAGGTTAGTAATTTCATTTGTAATGTAAATAAATGCAAACTTTTAAAGCAAAGCTTGATTAATGTGTAATTACTATTAGTGTATTTCTTAAGTCTTAAATATACTTACACTGATACAGTTCTGATGACTTTATCATAGTTAAGAGATCTTCTGATATGGTTGTGCTTAAGATTTTTCGATTTTCTGCTTGTATTTTGGCAGCTGTTCGTTTGGTTTTTATATATTTATAGTTTTATGCTATCACATTCTGGTTGTATTTGATATATTATTCTTGCACTTCTTGAGGTTTTGTTGTTTATGACTTTCAGTCCAAATGTGTCTCAAAGTGCCTCATCAACTGAATGTTAGGAATGCTGTGGGATTTTAGAAGTGATGACAAGCAACTAAAATCATTATTCTCTGTCAAGAAAAGAAATTTAAATACTAAATGTCTTTTTTTTTTATTATTCTGAAAATTTTTAGATGTTACCTATTTGTATGTTGATGTTTATGTATAGAGTGAAAACCAAACATCTTTCACACATTACCCTTGCCAGTTGGAAAATATCACCATATCACCAGTGATCTACTCCTCTCTCTCTACACAGAAGAAAAACAAACAGACAAATCCCTTCAGTCCCAACACCCCCTGTACTGCTGCAGGCTGGGGGCAGAGTGGCTGGAGAGTGGCCCAGTGGAAAAGGACATTTGGGTGCTGGTCAGCAGCTGGCTGGAGCGAGCCAGTGGGTGCCCAGGTGGCCAAGAAGGCCAAAGGCACCCTGGCCTGGATCAGCAATGGTGTGGCCAGCAGAACTAGGGCTGTGATCATCCCCCTGTTCTCGGCACTGGTGAGGCCACACCTCAAATCCTGTGTTCGGTTCTGGGCCCCTCACTGCCAGAAAGTCATTGAGGAGCTGGAGTGTGTCCAGAGAAGGAGAGTGGAGCTGGGGAAGGGTCTGGAGCACAGGTCTGATAAAGAGTGGCTGAGGGAGCTGGGGGTGTTTAGCCTGGAGAAGAGGAGGCTCAGGGGTGGCCTTGTCACTCTCTACAACTCGCCGTCGGGAGGTCGTAACCAGATGGGAGTCGGTCTCTTCCGGCAGGTAACAGGTGACACAGGATGAGAGGAAATGGCCTCAAGCTGCACTAGAGAGGTTCAGGTTGGACATCAGGGAGAATTTCTTCACTGGGGGAAATGATACCTTAAGTTTTAGCTTTCATGTTTTTCAGATTCTGTGCTGCCTAGGCTTGTAGTTCTGAGTCTCATATTAAGTGCTGGTAAGCTCTCTTCACAGAGTAGGCAGACAAAACAAATCCTTTCCCTGCTGGAGACCAAGGACAACCGTTACAAGTTTTCAGGCCTAAAAGCATAAACAACAGTGGACTGAAGAGAGAGAACAAGAAGGATGAGACTTCATAATCTGAAGCTGTAATTGGACAATTAAACCCCAATATGCAAATAGACCAAAACTTATAAAAGTGTAACACCTTGTAACCAGCCATCCATTTTGTGACCATTTAAAGTTCATATTGGGTATAGCCCTGGCCAGGCTCTTGTACTGCCCAAGGTGTATACTTAAAGGCCTTTTAATAAATATCTACTTTATTCTCTAGCTCTGTGTAGTCTGTGTTGCAGGTCAGCCTTCCCAAGGCACGAAAAGGGCTGCCTGGGGAGGTGGTGGAGTCACCGTCCCTGAAAGTGTTCAGGAAATGACTGGATGAGGCACTTAGTGCTGTGGTTTAATTGGCCTGGTGGTGTTTGGTGAAAGGTTGGACATAATGATATTAAAGTTCTTTCCCAACCTTAGTGATTCTATGATTCAATACAGCATGCAATAACTTAAGCTGGTGGTTGTTTTTATAGAACTTCTCATCTTTGAAGTCATAGGATGCAATCTGAAGGAGTAATGGTTGTGGTTTCAGAATTTCTTTTGGCTCTAAGCTATGCACTTTTGAGATGTACTTGATTTCTTGAATTGCTGTCTGGCAAGACTTTTTCCTGAAACCATATAACGGAAAATCATTTTGGATCTGCAATATGCTAAAATTGTCACTCATTTTTTTTCCCTTTAAGGCAAGAACTTTTGAAGTGGAATGGATGGGGATATAATGACTCCAAATTCATCTTCAATAAGAAGGGTCAAGCAGAATTCACAGGAAAAAGGTAAGTTGAAAGTTTATGTAAATTAAGTATCTTATTTAGTAGTTTACTTGGAAAAGGTTTATGATCTGCACAGTACAGTTGATTCAAAGAGGACAAAGAGTTGCTTAATTTCATGGATTAGGTTTTTCTGCATTTAACAGATTTATCAAAGTCTGTACACAGGAGTTTGACATAGTAAAATAGACTGTGTGGCTTATTGAAACGTTTATTAAAAATGTGAGTCTTCTCTGTAACTTGATATAATCTGTGTGTTAATGAAATCACACTGAGAATCTGCACCATGTTCTAAAGCTTTAGATAACATGCAGCATGTCAGTGCAGTTGTGAGAATCTCTTGAGCATCAACTAGTTGCTTTATTAAATTTCCACTGTTTTGTTTCTTAATCACTGTGCATGGAGCTACTTCATCCTCTGAACTTAAAAATAAAAACTGCTCTAAAATTGTGTGTTGTGTAGTGGCACCACTTCTTGATTTGTTACCTTCTAACCCTTTGTGCAGCAAGCTTGTTTTTCTGAGAAACGACATTAAAATGAAGTCAGCTTGGCGATCTCTTAATTTTGTTCCAGTGGAAATTAAACCTGTCACTGTCTTACTGGTTTGGGTTCTTTTTTCTTTCTTAGTGGAAAGTAACCTTGCAGTCTCTTCCCTGGTTCAAAAGATATACTTTTCACAAGAGTTAAAAGCAAAAGAATGGAGAAGAGAAATAAAATTCTGTCTTTCCTAAAAATTCCTTCCTAGTCTTTGAGTCTGTAAACCAGCATGAATTAGCTTGAATCAAAGCTGCAAAAACCAAACTGGGATCTTGAGCACTTCAGTTGCTAATTTCTTGATTTCCAGGCCCAAATTAAAATGCAAAACCCTGTATAAGCTGGTTCACTGTATAATATTTAGGAAGATGCTGTACAGAAAATCAGAGCACACTAAACAAGAAAAAAGATAAAGGTCAGGACTGGTTTTTTTTTGAGGAGGAAGCATCAAGGCTGCTTGACTGCTGTGTGGCTGATACATGTACTAGTTGCTGTTCTAGAATGGTGTTTTTTCCCCCATCCACTCTCTGTGTCTCTAACTGAGAGATAACATTAGAAATACCTTGTTGGGCCACACCAGTATAGTTTCTATGGAATAGTTTGCCACAGTGGCAAAAGGAGAGTGTTTGAAGCGAAAATAGGAGAATAAGCATCTGCATAGGTGGTGTAGATCCTTTCAGTAGTCACTTACTGGTCTGTTGTCCATAAATTTGTCTAATAACCTCAAGTCTGCTCATATTGCCTGCCTGTGCAGCAGCCAGTGGTAGCAAGTTTGAGGTTGTTGCTGTGTAAAGTCCTTGTGTTTTGGCCCAAGCATCCCTTACTGTTCTGCAGGACTAGGTGGATGATAGTTCTTCAGCCTATCTACTGTGTTACTGATTTATAAGACTCAGTCATATCCTCTCTTGCATTTTCTCTCCATGCTTGTGGAGCCCTGGCCCTTCAGTCTCTGCTTGTAAGCCCTTTTGGTCTTTACAGTTGTTCTCTGCACCATCTCTAGCTCCACTGGATCTCTCTGGAGATAAGTACAAAAACTGTGCGGTGCTCAAGGTGTGGATACAGCAGTGTTCTGCAGCGCAGCAGAAAGAGATGAGCTGGCTTTTCCCTTACAGCTGCCCAGCTGATGCACAGTGCCGTGGGCTGCTGTTGTATGCGGTCAGAGAAGATGCTATGATGCTGACTACCAGTGGGATTCTGCAAAATAGGCAACAATGCTTTTTTTTTTCCCGGCTTTTGCAATTATCTTAACTTCCAACTTTTTTTGTCTACTTAGGGTTTTTTTAAGGTCCTGAGTTCCTATCAGTGTGGTCAATAAACTCTGCCCTTTGCTTCTTAACTTAACCTTATCCTTCAGCCTGTAGAAAAACCTTTTCTTCAGTACCGTAATGTATTTTCTTAAATAGGTTTTGGGATGGACACCTGTGGAAATACAAAGAAGTGTGGGATTTCATGTTCATTTCATCCGTTTTATTCACTTTCTGTTTTTACCTCCTGATAAAACTCCAAGGATTAGTGAAACAGGATTCCCCTTTATGAAAGTCATGTTGAATTTCCCTACAGACCATGTGTCAAATGATCTTTTTATTATAGACTCTGCCATCTCCACAGAGATAGATGATACTTACTAGTCTGAGCAACTAAAGCTGTTTTTTGGAGTGTGTCTGTGGCAGGTGGTTTTTGGGGGGCTTCTTGCACTGTCAGTATATACATACAAAACTTGCTTCCTTAGCAGTCATGCATTTCAGTAAATTAACTTCCTCTATGCTGTGACTTCTGTCTTGACTTAGAAGTTTTGGGGTTTCTGATAGCTTTAGTTGTCCTTTGAGCAAGTGGTTAAGGTTACCCTCACAAACCAGCCATAGTGGTAGTTTGGCAATACTGAGAAGTAGGTCTGGAGAAGAAAACACACCAGGCTGACCTGGGTCTCGGCCTTCGTTGCAAACTCTTGATGCAAATGCATTGAACTTTCATTGCTTATTGCACTTTCCTTTTCATAGAATTCACACAGTTTTCATATGGATATGATGAAACAGTAACTGCTGCTCACAGGAGGAATGACTGAACACTGTCTTCCATGCTGAAGTGTCTAGCTTGAGATAAGATTGTAGCCTTTTAGCTCTAGGAGTAGAGTAGAGGGTTTGTCAGTAGAAGAGCTGGGGGATAGTTGAGATGAGGAAACAAAAAGAGTTGATCTTTCTGTGTAATAGGTGACTCAGTTGTAGAGTTGGTTGCACCAGCTGTGAAGGACAGGGTCATAACTGGATTTACAGTGACTGAATGATCTTAGAGGGACGAGCCAGTTAGGTGGAATGCAATGATCCAAGTGAAAACAATGGTAAGAATTCTCAGCTACTGAAAGCTCTTAATATTGAAGGAAGATCTTATTTCTCCTCTCTTCTGGGAATACTTTTACACATGTAAACATGCCGAAGGTGTGTATATGTTTACAATCAGTAGCAGTAGTTTCTAGCTGATATCAGTGTGTCCCCAGCCTTCTGTGTTTTCATATGTGGTGCACATGGTAAAAAAAGCTCTTCTGTCCATTGTCTGTAAGTCTGCATTTGTCACATGGCTAAGCACTTGTTAAAACAGTTTGTGCTGGAAATAATTTTACAGTGCTTGGTGGATTCTGATGCATTTTGATGATGAAGAGAGGACCTCTAATACTGTTTCTGTTCTTGAAAGCATAAGGTGTACAGAAATGGGTTTGTGCATCTGAGACTACCTTGCAGTGTGTCCTCTATCTGTAACTGGCTTGTAAACTCTGGTGCTGCTTTCTACACTACTGCAAGGGAGAGACCTTTCTTCAGAGTGGTGGGGTGGGATAACTGAAAAGCCTTATGCCCAAAGCAAATTGATACCATGCTGACAAAATGATTTGATTTCTGTGTGAAGTAAAGAAATACAATGAAATACGCAGTTGCTTGAAAAGTAAATGTGTGGAAGCCTTGCAGGCTTGTAGGTAAAGAGTTTGATTTAAAACTTCTGTTTGTGCATACATAGAATTGAAAGAAGTGTATCTGACATACATTCTTTTAATTTAAAATGACCCTGTGTAATATTGACTTTTCAGGTACAGATTAGGTGGTATGGTATTACCAACTTTTAAGGAATGGATAGAAAAAACCTTTGGAGCAAGTCTGGAGCACAAAACTACCTCTAGAGTAAGTAAATAGCTGAACCAGTTCCTTTGAACATTAGTCTTGGTGATAATCAAGACCACACTGTTAAAGATGATTCAGCTGTCACACATAATTGATTTAAATATAGTATATTAATACTTCCAAGTTTTTTGGGGAAAAAAAATTGGCATAGAACTACTATGTGAAACCTTACATGTCTTAGCATGACTTGCGGTTTCAGGATAACTGGTAGTACATTTATTGAAATGAAAGTTCCTAACACAGGGAGGTTTTTTGTCCTGCCTGTAGCTTTCATTTCAAGACTGTAGCAACTGTTAGCCTAGAGGGGATTATTTATACAACATCAATGTTATTCATGATAACAGAGACAGAAAATACAGGGAAGTTAAACTGTGCTGTGTTTTTGGTGTATTGAAAGATGTCAAAGTTCTTATTTGACAGTAAATTTATTTACATGTCTGGGTGCTGAAAGCTGACTGCCAGAATACTCAAGATTGAACTGAATGTTTTCAGAAAAATAATACATTGGGAAAGTTCTGGGTTTATAAGTCATGCATATGTTGCTTTTTAGAAAGAGTAACTCACGTTAGAGTCAGGACACCTGGCTCCCTGGTTAGAATCCCTTCGAAGCTTCAGGTTTGTGACTAGACAGCTGCTAAAGCAGTACTGGAAGCAGGCTGTACTGTGACATTGGGTAATGGTTGTACCCATCTCTTGAGTGAGTTCACGGTTGCCTTTTCTTTGAAGCATGTAATCTCATGGGGCCTGAAAACGTAAATGTTTCTTCAGTCTTCTATTTATCAAGGCAGTCTTTAATCTGCTGTAGCTTACAGGATCTCTGTCTGCCAATGTATTTTGAAAAATTCATCTGGATGTGTTTTTGTTGACCAGGGCTGGTTTTAACTGGCAGCTGCTTTAACTTGCTGTGAATAGAGGTCTTGAGAATTGTTGTTCCCTTTTTACATGCAGAGAAAGGACAGAGAAAAGCAGAATTGAAGGACTGAAGTACAGATTTTTTAATAATACCCCAATTCCACTACATCTTGCATACGAGCTCCCCAGGATATCTGCCAGCAATGCTGAGTGCTTTTCTGTTATATTGTGCCCCTCTGATTTTGATAGTTTTGTAATCTGAAGCAGGCTGACTATCTTGATATGGGATAGGATTCTTTGGAGTCTCCAATACATACCTGGTCATCTCATAGCTAATCTCAAATATGGCTGCAGGTCCATCATTTTCCTGGCTGTCATAACTCCAAGGTGTATTTCAGGTTGTCATGCTATGCTGGATTTTCAACTTCTGCTATCACCTAAGCATGAAGAAACTTGCATATAAGAACAGCAGTATGGAAGTGATCTCTTAGTTAATTTGTCTTTCTAGCCCATCTCTTCCTGCCTCTGTCATGTAAGATTGGAGGCGTTCCTGTTGCACATGACTTTTGTGTTTTAATTAACAACCGTAAATGTACCTGCTTCTGTGATCTTCAAGATCTGTTGATACTGTTTCTTTTTTCAGACTAAACTTAATGTGGAGAGCAGTTTAGACCTAGTTCACATGGGTTTCTTGACTAGCTTTTCAGGGTGCAAACTTTAAAATATTTCAGTTTTATTAGAATATATAAAAGTATATTTTTGTTTGTCACTGTGTGAGTTTTATAGATAAATATCGTCTTTTTAATCTTGAAGATAAAAACTAAAAGATTAAAAAGCTTGTGGAAGGGTTATAAAAATCAAGATGCTTAAAACCATCTGCAAAAAATTGTTATAGCTGTTAAGTAGATCATGTTATAGAGAACAAAGATCTTCAGGCACTTAGTGTTCAACTTGATATTAAATAATTCTGTCTATGGAAATCTGTGAAGAAACAGAAGTTTTAAGTCTTAAATGTAAACACAGATAGCAAGGGTTTTTCTTAAAAGAAATGATTTAAAGGTCTTTATTTGGTCCCTATTTGTTTGTTTCTTATGGTTCCTGAGCAGCTATCAGAGTTCTTTGGGCTAGCAAACAGCACTGTGTGAATGTGCATTAATAGCAGAATAGTAAGAGCAGCAGTCCAAGATTTACGTCATGTTTACTGTGTCTGGCTCCTAAAATCAAGGTGCCTCTCACCTAACAACACTTAATTTCAGCTTCTGTGTTTGTAGGTGACAAGGTGAATATATTGGGTAGAAAAGGCTTTTTTTCTAGCTGTCTGACACCTTATTTCAGTACGTACAGCGTTATCCTTAGAGTCAGGATGGCACATATCCTCTTCCAGAAGTCAAATCACTGTTAAAAGTGCATTTTCATTATGTAGTATTTCCACATGAAAATTCTAGCCCAAACCTTTGGCTATCCGCTTGAACCTGTGAATATCAGCTATCAGTAATGAACATGCCATACAGCTATTTCTTTCTGAATGATTCCTGTCGGTGCTCTTCATTTCTCCATAACCTTACATAGTTTTTGTAGGATGGACACTCCATCACAATGATACAACTTTCCTTTTCTTCTTTAGCTCTCACAACTTTTAGACTCAACCCATTCAGAAAAGAGTGCTGCTGTTATGGCAGATGGGAGACTATTAATCTCCAGTTTCCTCACTAACTGCTACTAAGATTTTGTCTTAAGACATATATTGACAAAAAGTATCAGCTGCTCTGGAGGTTATGTAGTGCGAAGATAGACAAAACTCTCTTCTAGGAAAGAAAACTTAGATGTCTAAGTATACTTTTTGTAGCAAGCAAACTTCAGAGATTAAAGCAAAGTGAATTCCATTTTGTTATTCTATTTTTGTATTTGTCAAGAAGCATGGGGAAGGCTTGTTAAAGAGATGTGTTAAGTTTCTTTGAGTAGGTGGAAGATCACTGCACAATACTTTCTGATGGTAGGGCTGTAAATGAGTTCCTTCTGGCATCACCAGGCAGCCTGGAATCTTTCCAAGAGCTTTATAGCAAAAGCACAAGCGTGTTCTTCTCTTTGGGTTGATGTCAGTTAATTTTCAAGCAAGGCTTTAATGGAAGAAGTGTGAAAGCACTGCACTATTTTAACTGGTTTTTGTTCAATCCCTGATTTTTAAAAGTGTATTTAAAATAGAAGATATGGTGGTAAAAATACTTTTGGTTCTGCTCTCAGACTTGAGGGACTTTGTTAGCAGGAAATAAGACTCTTGACCAATATTTTCTTTTGCAATAAGACTTGAAGTCAAGAAGCTAGATTTTAGTCCTAAGACAAGCTTTTTATCTAATTAAAGAACTCTTTAATTTGGGATAGAAGACATATTCCTTTAGGGAGTTTACCCATATTTGCTCCATTTTTCAGGAGAAAAAAAGGCATGGTCTTTTTGGAATCTTCAAAGCACTTAAAAAAGTCTTACACTTAATGTCTGCAAAATATTTTTTTAAATCTGGATCTTGTAAAGAATTCTTGTTCGCTGAGTGGGTTTAAAAAGTTGACACATGAACTACATTTTTATGTGCCCAATAATCAGAAGTGGAGTTCAGAAAAGAGAGTTAAGTGGTTTGTCTGCACTTTGAGAAGCTGTAAAAGTACTAGACAAGACATCTGTTGGAAGAACTTGGAAGAATAGGCTGTTAGAAAACCTTAAGCAGAGGTTCTTCCTCTGGACTTAGAGAATCTTGATTCAGATCTGTTGGTAAGTCAAAATTTCCTGTGTAGCTTCTTCAAAGAAGAACACCTTTCCAAGGTGTTGATTGGGACTTTACATGGAGGCTTTCTGGAAATAAACCCAACATGGATTTTATGGAGTCTTTCTTATATGTGAGGTCTGCTTAAACAGATAGCTTAACAGTTATGTTATATCAGTCAGTCTTAGTTTTGCCTATCACTGGACTTCTGATTAGGCTTGGGTCCAATTTGGATTTAACTCTCAGGACATGGCAGGAGGAGGGGAAGTGGGTTAGTAAAACAGAACTGTAAGTAAAAGAATTTGCAGTGTGTAGTGGCCTTAGTATGTATTCTGGTACCTTGGGAAATCTTAAAAAGAGATAATCTGTTCAGTATGCTTTCATAAGCTCATGTATTTCTCCAGATTTATCAGGAGAAAGGAAGGTAAGAACGTGCTACTGAAATAAAACTTCTTGTGTGCAGAGTAGGATAGGCTGGATTGGTGGTTTGAAGACATGGAGGAGAACTGATGTCTTTCTGATCTGGAACAGGTGTATTTGGGTATCAGTCAGTGTTAGCCTGTTTTTCTTATTTCTGTTGTACAGAAATACTGTAAGAATGAACCTATCCTTAATGAGGTTATTTTCTTGTATTGTAGGCATCCTTAAATGTTAATGATGTACCTCCATCCATTGTAAATGAAGAATTTCTTCAGGATCTTAGAGCCACTAAAATCTCATATTCCCAGGATGCAGAAGATAGGGTATTCAGAGCTCATGGTAAGAGAACTTCATTTTATAACTGTGCTGCTTTCAATGCTTCCTTGTTTGAGCTTGTTAACTTATTGTTTGTGTTCCAGGTCACTGCCTACATGAGATATTTATACTCAGGGAAGGAATGTTTAAGCGAATTCCTGATGTAGTTGTATGGCCTGGTAAGTTTTTATTGTCTTCTCCTTTCTGAGCTGGGAGGCTATTGTTTACTGAACACCTGCGCTTTCTAGGGGAAAGGTGTCTCTTGGTTCACTGACTTCACTCATCTTTACAGAAACTGAAGGAATTTTCTCATGAAGGGTAATCATGATCGTTTAGCATCTGGACTGTAGGTTCTGTCTGTGAAATCCCATCATTTTGTGGGGAAGTCAATTTATTATTAAATATAGCTGAAATTTATGTTGGCAGATGAATTCAACACTTAATACCCACAAGTGTAATGTGAACATGTATGTTCAGTAAGAGCAATTGTCAAAAATGGCAGTCTCAATTTTGGGTTCTAAAGGTGTCCATGATGCTTGAAGGATAGTAAAATGTTTGTACTGAAGAACTTTTTTTTTTAACATATTGTTCTTTAGTAAAAAGAAAAGTGTAACACCTGTAACTCCTATCAGAACACTTTACCAAAGATCAGTGACTGGAAGAGAGCAGTGCAATCTGAGTATAAGCTAGGCCTGCTTGTTTGTCTAGTGAAAGGATACTAATGCCTTTTTTTTTTAAACTTGAGTCATGTGTCTCTAGTCACTAGGAACTACTTCACATGCCATTCTTCAGTAGTGAACCAAAAGGTCATTTGATCTAAGTAAATGTCAGTTTCTGTTCAGCTGTATGATTTCATTATCTTTTTGAGAGCTGTACTGCATGAAAAACTTGAAGATTTCTTATAAGAACTTAGTTCTACTCAGTTTTGCCTCCTTTATTTAGAGGAAAAAATCACATATGGGAAGCATGAAAAGAGGCACTGTAAGATGAAATCCAATACTTGAGGCCAGGTACTTGACAGCACTGGTGACTGTGAACAGTACTTGCCACAACTTCCATTTTGTGTAGCTCCAAAAGCAGCTGAAACAAAATGATTGACTGCCTTCATTTAAAACAGCTCTGTATGACAAGAGCAAAGTAGCCAGGGTTTGGAAGCTATTTATTTAGTTCTGCTCATTCTTTGGTGTTTGTACAAACTCATGGATGCAATGTATTTGATCTCTTTTTTGATCCTTTTACTTGGCTGTGCACAAGCATTTCAGCCTCCCTCTTTGACCAAGTACAGAATGCATCCTGGAAAACTAGATTCCATCAGCAGCTCCACTTCGGAAACTGAAGGTCAGCCAGGAAGAAAAAGATGTGCTGTTCATCTCTCAGAAGAGACTTATTTCTCACTTAAAATAAATTGGACAGCCTATTTTCAATAAAAGCTTTACATGTGATTTGTTCTCCAAGATACCTAGATGAATTGTCAACTGTTTGGTGGCCCATCTTGCCTTGAGAATTTGCAGGTCGTCTCAATCCGTGCATAGAGCAATAGACTAAGACTGTAGTTCTTCAAATGTAGAATTGTTTGACGTCTAAACTTTACCCTGTAGCTGCTACTTCTGAGCTCAGCTCTTATTTAGTGCCTAACTTTGAAATGTCTTCCTTGCTGATGTCAGAAAAGAAGCTGCTGCTTATTCAGACTGCAGTTTTTAGTAATAAGCACAAATAACAGTACCAAGCATAAATCTTGTTTTTTAACTGTTTGTACTTTTTTAGTTTGCCATGAAGACGTAGTTAAAATTGTGGAATTAGCCTGCAAGCACAATCTCTGCATAATACCATTTGGTGGTAAGTGAAATGATGAAATCTCATATCTGTTTAAGGTTATTTGTGAAAATGTCATCTACTTCAACTTAAATATGTGTTCTTCATTACTTGTCCTCTGGAACCACAACATGTATAAATAACATTTTTTGTTGCACTGTTGAAGCTCAAAGTTTCAGAGAGGATTGTGGCCAACCACTACTGCAAAATTTTTCTAGTTTCCTTGTAGACAATATAGAGACTCTTGTAGCAAGGAGTTTTCAGAAGTATTCCAGATACAGAGTACAGCTAAAGGCCTGTACAATCTGTGTCCTTCTCAGCCTAAAGAATTTGTAAAGGACTTCAGGTTTCATTGTGGATGTCTTTTCCTCTGAGCCTGCTGGAGTAGAGTTGTGAGCTACCTTGTTTTGACATAGATCTTAGGAAACGTGGGGTGTTGGCTTTCATGAGCTCATTCTGTGAGAAGGTTTTTGTCAAGAACTCTTAATTCTGTAGCATAAATCTGTGTGTTCTACTTGGTCCTTGTTTATCCTGTAGTACAGCCCTTGCAAAAGGGCATCAACTATTTGAGAAGATAAGCATTTCAATTGAAGGTGATACCAAAACTGTGGAGCTGATTCCTCCCTAAGCACTCTCATCCTTGCCAAATGCATCTGGAGGGCTTCAAGACTGTTTTAAGTTACCTTTTAACTAATACTAGTGAACCGGTAGAGCTGAAAGCAGCAATATTGACCATCCCTTGTTCACTGTCCAGGATACAGAAAGATCTTCAGGTTGTTTTCAAAGTTCGTTTCTAGTTAACTACAGTCAACTTGTGGAGTTATGACAATAGGAGTTGGTATTTAAGGAAAGTGCCACCTTTTCCATCACTGGAAACAAAGGTGATGGACTTCACTGCTCTTGCAGAGTGTTTTTTAGCTGGCACTTTCCCTGTACTTGCCATTGTCTTTTCTTCTTCTCATAGCCTGCTGTGGATCTTGAGCATCCTACCCTCTGTTTTTTTGTGGTTGTGGCAGTCTTGGGAAACAAAAGGCTTCTTTGAGGTTGTTGTGTGACATCCTATTAAGATACTTTAAAAACTACTTATAAGTCTGATGCTTGATTTTACTTTTTTTTTTAATAGTTAAACCCTTTCAGTTTATTTTTTCTTTCAGATAAGTATTACATTCCTGTACTAGGCAGACTTCTTATTCCAAGTTTCTAGGTTGAAGTGTAGTGGCTTCCATAGTGATATCTAAAGAATATACAGGAACTATAGCTGTTTCTTAAATGGCTTTGTAATTTCTTATCCTTCTTTGTTTTAAAGCTCTGTGCTGGGCTTAACAGAGGCAGCTGATTTGGTCACAGAATGTCATATTTCTTATGGAGTGCTGCTGTAGCATTGTCCAGCTCCACTGCTGCCTTGATTTTGTGAAGCCTAGTGTGGGAGAAGGGGGCAGCCTTAAGAGGCTAATTACTAGCATCAAACAGTTACCTTCAGTGATCTTGCTTTATTCAGTTCTGGATCAGAAAGGAGGGAGAGAGGCATGCTGTTGGAAGAAAAGCTATCTGAGAATTTTGTGATCACAATGTCATTTCCATATTTGCAGGAGGAACAAGTGTCTCTAGTGCCCTTGAATGTCCTGAAGAAGAAAAAAGAACAATTGTCTCCCTGGATACATCACAAATGGTATGATCTCTTAAAGTTTTATTTTAATTTTTTTAAAAAATCATCCTACAGTTACTGGAGTGATCACTAGAGAATGACGTTTTTTTCTTTTCCAGAATAAAGTAAGGAAATACTAATCAGCACCACAATGATTAAATTGGTACTCCTTCAGTTTGTTTTTCTGATATTACTTCTGTACTACTTCATATGACCTGTATATATTTAATAAGAAAAAAAAAATCACTGTTAAGCCTTATAGCAGCTTTAAGTGATCAAACTCAGCGAAAGCTACTGTTCTTCTATATTGGAATTTGTATCTGAGGATAAATAAAAGGCTAGGAGGAAGTTGTTAGTGCAAATTTCACTAGTTTTTGTACTAGACTTCAAATTGCTTAAAGATTGATAAGGTGAGCTAATATCTATAAATCACCTTGAAGGATAAACTTTCAAGAAATAACTGGGGTTTTTTGTGTAGATAACATCTTGAGAATGTGAAGTTCACAGCTTTATGGCAGTCTAGAAATGAGGCTGTGTAAAATTTATTGCTAGTTTTCATCTTTTCATTATGAAGGAGCTTTGTACTTTTAAAATGATAGATTTATGGCTGCTTGGTAATGAGATGCTTCAGAAACAGCTCCGTATCTTTGATGTAAGGCTCTACTGCCTCCAAGTACCTGCTGAGCTTATTAACTCCTTTAGCCTTGAAGCTAAGACCTGGGGTTTGGCTCAGTTTTCTCCACTCAGTGGTTCTTCAGTTAAACAAAATGATTTCTTCTGCAGACGTGGTAGTTGTAGTTGAAGGAAACTCTTCAGGTGTCTATGCAGAATGAACTCCAACAAGTACAGTAGTGACTCAGGCCTTCATTTGAACTCCTTGATTTATAGCCCACAGCTTTAACTTCTGTCAGGTTTGGGTGTGGCAAGGAAATGTGGTTAATTCTTACTGTCTTGCTTTTTTGTCAGGTAGATGTGTAAATAAGCATTGAGTCAGAAAATGAACCACTTTCATGTGTCTTGAATGACTGCCAGCCACCTCTTGTAATCATTAATGAAGGTGGAAAATAAGAAAATTAAGGTGAAAGGAAGCATTGTCGAAGTTAAAACGTGTGTGTCTCAGAGCAGTTAAGATGATTGCTGAAGCTTTACTATTTTAACAGACACCTAATGGTTATTTTTATCTTACATGTAGGGTCTATATTGCCTAAAAACTGATTTATATAGGCATCTGAGATCAGTTAAGCAGTTTATATTGAAACTGAAGGAGCTGAAGTAGTTGGCTTTGAATAATTAGTTACCTCATACTTTGTGAGGGGGAGACTCCTGCAAGAGTTTTGATTTAATTATTTCTGGGTTTTTTTGCTTTTTGTTCTGTAAACATCCCTGGTATAAATTGACAAATATGCGTTAGTCTCTTGTAGTGATGACTTCATAAATTTAAACCTGTTGTGTAGCAGTTTGAGGGAGTGAAGAACCTCAGCTTCCACTGATGTAATAACTGGAGTGGTATTAATAGTAAATTGTATGACAAAGCATGTTGATCCTATAGCATTAGGGAAGGAAATAAACAAAAATCTTAAACACTCATTCTTAGTTTTGATTGACTTTTCAACAGAATCGGATTCTCTGGATAGATGAAAAGAACTTAACAGCTTGTGTAGAAGCTGGCATTGTTGGACAAGATCTGGAAAAACAGGTATTTTTATCTGGTTAAGTTTCTAGTTACTTTTTAAAAAATACTTTTCTTTGGTATTGTTCATATCTTGTCCAAATCATTGAATTCTAGCTTAATTCTTGTGTGTTTTCATGCAGCTGGTAAGAATTATATGTAATGGTTATGAACCCACCCTTCCTAATATATGATCAGTAAACATACAAAGCCACAAGTTCCTGTGGTATAGAGAGAACCATGAGCTAAATGAATCACAGTATACAGGATGTAGAAGTGACTTCCAGTCTTTAACTTAGAACCACTGTGTACAACAGAACATATTTAATGATCCATGTCACATGGTATACTTAAATACAGCTGTCCAACATGATTGTCATCAGTTGGTCAGTGCAAATTGATTATATCAAGTGCATTAATGCAGTTATCACTTAATGTGAGACTGCTTGGCCTTTAATTCTTGCTGTTTGACAGCTTTGGTGTTGTAATTCTGAGGGCATCCAGTCAACCTCAGGTGCTGTGCAGATGGCAAAGCCAAGTTAATGTAGAAAAATGAGAAACAAGTGACTACTGAATGTACAGGAATGCGTGATCTGCATCACAAGTAGCTGAGGATGTTGCATACAGGAAGCCCAACCAGATGGCTGTGTATTAAAACACATCTCTCCTTGAGAGAATTAAGTACAGGCAATTTACACAAATTTTCTGCAGACCTGCTGCATATCACATTAGGATAGAAGGATCAAGAGATTAAGTGCCTTATTTATTGGCAGCATTTGTGCAAAGTTGGCAGTTACTTAAGTTACAACTTTTTGCAGAAGTATATGAATTTGCACCTTGTTTTGAACAATAGAGTTCCCAGTTTTAAAATACAGGGGAGGAGTGTTATAGGGTGATATGTAGCACAGGTATGCACAGTAGAAGCAGAATCAATTTGCATGTCATGTACATATCCAAGATAAAAGTTGAAGAAATGGGTATGTGATCAGGATATTTATTTAAATAAAAACCCGTAACAAGTATAGAATATTGAATTTGGAGTACTAAGTCAATGCAACACCTGTAGGATATATCTTTTCTTTTCTTTAGCTTGCTGAAAGTGGCTTCTGTACAGGCCATGAACCAGACTCCATGGAATTCAGTTCACTAGGAGGATGGGTAGCAACACGGGCATCAGGCATGAAAAAAAACATCTATGGAAACATTGAAGATCTGGTAAGTAATTTTAATACTTGTGTTATAATTTCTCTGTTTAGATATTTAACTTTTATAATGACTCACAGTGGGAGAGTAGATTGTGGTTCTTTGTGTAATCTTGACTGAAATGTTTGTATCCTTGCTTCTGGTATTAGTACTAATAATCCTTATCGCTGATGTAATTTTTATTTGAGTACTCACTGACTAGCTTAAGGAATTGTTACCCTGTCCTGACACTGGTGCTGTCTTCTACCATTCTGGACTCTCTGTTAATCCAGTGTAATAATCCTGTCAAACTTCCAGAAGTCCCATGTTCTCTCCTACCTGTTGTGGGTACCTGAAGATGTCTAGCTGGACTGTCTGACTCTGACAGCAAGCAAGCTCCCCACCTTCCTACAGGCTCCTGGCTGGCAGTATTTTTTCAATCAGTAGGCTGATGGAGTTGAACACGTGGGTGCACAGTGGTGAGATCTAGTGCTGCCACACAGTCTGTAGGAACGTAGAGGAAGGAAGCAGTGGACTGGGAATGGCAGTATTCTACTCTTGAATCTGTTTTAGTTATTAAAATGGTTCAACTTTATATTAACTCGGATAATTTTTTTTTACTTCGAAGCATACTTTTTGATTTTAGAGGCTGTGTTTTCTGTTATCACAAATACATTGATTATATTGAAGATAAATCATCACTGCTCAGATTTTGCCTGCCTTTTTGCTTCAAACTTCTAGCTTTCTCTCATAATTTGTATAACCCTTGCATGTGTGAAATTTTTTTCTTTTTTTCCTGCAGCATACTCTAGGTAATGTATGTATCCATGTTACCTCAGGGTTTTTCATCAGATCATAGTTCAGACATATTTGTTCTGTGCACACATGTGACATTTCACTGTCAGTGACTGAGGCTGGCAGGAACTACACAGTTTTTATTCAGTAGACCTGGCTGAAGTAAAACTAGTAGCAGTTACACAGTGTCATCGTTCTCCTGCTGCCTGAAGTGTTACTGAATGTTACTGTTTTGCTTGTACTGGGATTTGTGAAGCAGAAGGCTTCTCAATTATGGGAGCGTAACTTCAGGCTAAAACAGCTTCTGAAATTTTCATTAGGAGGAAATAGGATTGAAAATTGATTCAGAACAGTTCATGAGTTTCAAAATAGCACAGTGAGAATGTTTCAAGGATGTGTTTACCTTCTGAGGAACTTTATATCTTGAAACAGTGTGTTATATAAGCTGCCTAAAATCCACTTACTGCAGAATCAACAGTTCATAAATTGCATATAGTGAAAATTACTTAGCTACCTGTGCTTGAAAGTTTTAAAGCCATTAGCTGAAATTCAGTAATTTTGCTTCATTTAAAAGCATCACTAAAGAAAAGCTGAAACTCTACCCTTTTTTGGTATAGAGGATTGAATTGAATAGAGGATTAAAAAACCCCACATGGGCTCTGTTGCATGTGCCTGAATAAAGCTGGAAGCAATAACATTGAAAAATATTAAAAAAACCCAAAAAAGTCTAGCCCTACACGTGTCAATCTTATGGCAGCTTTTATATTGATAATTATTTCACAAAGCTTCTATCTTTCCTCCTAATTGAAATATTTTTGTAGCAATCAATGACTGAATTATAGTAGCTCTGTCAAGCAGCAGTTCTAAAGCAAAACTCAAGCAAATTTTAAACCCTCACTTTTTTCCTGTAGTATGATGTATATTCTGGATTAAAATCCTGGTATGTCTAAAGTTCTATCTGTGAAGTTCTACACTGAGAAACAAAACAGTTTTAACTGGTATTGCCTGGATGTAGCCATGAGCTGATGTGATTTGTCATAGAATGGAAACAGTCTGTTGTGTGAGGAAACCATGCTGTGTTAAAATAATGGTTGGTAACAGTCCTCATGTTCTTGGGGTTGCCTACAGAATGTCTAAAACCTGTAAAGCCAAACTGTATCAAACTTAATATGTTTTGTGGAAAATAAATATAATAAAAATCTGTCCTTAATGCTAGTATTTATAGTCATTGCACTTTGTTTAAACAGGTGATTCATATAAAAATGGTAACTCCTAGAGGAATAGTAGAAAAAAACTGTCAAGTACCACGCATGTCAACAGGACCTGATATCCATCACTTCATTATGGGATCTGAAGGTATAAACAGAGTAATTTCACATACTGCATCTTAATTCAGCTTCTGTAATGCTTGATTATTTGAGCATCTTTAATGCTGTGGCTTCCAGTTTGTTGATGGGTGGCATTGTGCAGGCATGAATTTCTTGTGTTAGGATAAAACATTGAGACCTTAATTAGGACTGTGAAGTTGCAGCTTTTAACACTGCTTTAAATGGACCTGTGGAGTCAGCCTGCAAGTCTAGTAACAAAGAGCATGATTTGGAGAATATTTTGTAAGAATTTGCCATGTAAAAAGTGAGGAATAAATCACCTGCTACTGCAAACTGGATTTTTGGGATTTCTGATTTATGTTAACTTACAGCATTCTGGTAAATGTTAAGTTGGGTAGCTTGCAACATTTTGCTCAGTTTTTCTCCTCTCCTGAAGGAACTCTTGGAGTGGTTACTGAAGTTACAATAAAGATTCGCCCAGTCCCTGAATATCAGAAGTACGGCTCTGTGGTCTTCCCCAACTTTGAGCGAGGGGTGGCCTGCTTGAGGGAAGTGGCAAAGCAGGTAAAGAAAAGCTGGATGTTGACTTCACTCAAGGACTCATGGATTCTAGCAGTAGGGGTGTATTGATGCTTCAGTATTTGCGGCAATTAGTAACCAGGAGTTTGAGGTAGGAATCTCCTAAGCATGAAAGGCATGATATGATCCGTGAGGCTTTTGGAAATTACTCAGTTGAGGACTGGGTGTGTTATGACTTTGCTTAGTATTCTGAGCCAAAATGTGGACAATCCTTTTAATGGCTTGTTTCACTGGGAGTTATTTTCATATTGCAGCCTGAAAAATTCAGCTTTGTATCTCCTTCAGCTGAGAACTTTACCCTCAGATTAATTAGGACTGTGTAAAAGGGACCACTGTTTAAAGGAATTGATTTGCATCATACATATAAAGGGCAGTTGAATTCCTGGCTTTGAACTGGTAAAGGAACAAAAGGAATGCAATGGAGTGCTATGGCCTGTATTTAGAAGTCACTGCCTGGAGCACAGTGACATGGACAGGTGAGATGGATATTTCCAAGTGGAATTGTGCTTACACTACAGTATTTAAATAGACAACAGTGCAGTCAGATGGTTTCAGGTAGTGAAGTACTTAGGTATCCAAGTTCTGTAGTACTTTTCTTCAAGGCTATGCTTCCAAACAAATCTTACTCTGGCTAGCCTCTTTCTCCACTGACTAACTTTGCTTTGCTCTGTGCAAAACATACTAAATTATATATATGAATGATAGAATGTACCCTGAATTGGGGAAATAATTTCATAAATGTTTTAATTAATGCCAAACTAAACACAGCTTTACATTTTTTCCAGTGATTGGTCTAAATTAATGGCTTAATGTTCCAAGCCAGATGTTCAAACTGGTATGTGAATGACATGTATATGCTAGTCAGCAGCACTTGCCAGTTTTTCTGTCGTTGCTTCTACTGCTAGTGCTTGTCCTTCCTTTTAAAGGTACCTAAGCAGACTTTTTGGGAATGCTTAATCATATGGCTGATTAACGTTTAAAATCAGTTAAGGAACTCATGTCTTTTTCCCTGTCTGTGGGCTTAGAGGGGAAAAAAGAGGCCACTTAATGTTGCTCCATTTCTGAGCTTCTGTTGCTGCTGCTGCTGTTTCTCTGCTTACTTGAGCCTGAACTACTTATTCTCTTCTGTTGCCCCTCTCATCAATCTCAGTAGTAATTACAATGATTGCTGTCTGAAAAACTCTTTCTTTTATGTATCAGTCCACTTTAATGTAAGAATAATCAGCCTGCAGGTTTTGGGTGGGTTGGTCTCATTTAAAACCACTACCACAGCCTTCTGCCCACCTGCCTGGTGAGCTCCCTTAGTTCTTCATGCTCTTTCTTCTTCTTGTGTGACCAAATACATATTAATGATATTGTCAAGTGTGAACATGTCAAATGAAGTAGAAGAGCAGTACTTCCATGTCCACGTGATTGGATGATGACTAGCCTAAAATTCAGACTTTGTCATGTTCCTCTGGCCATACATTTCAGTATGACTGGACACGGCCATCAGTGATTATACGATGTAGGCATATGCATGACTAGAAACTTACCTAACTGAAGGCAGCTGTTCTTACAGCTTTTCAGATTCCTTTCAGTGCAGGATCTAGATTAGACCCAAGTACAGATTTTGATTGCAGTCTGACAGCAGAGCATGGGTGTACTGGGTCTAGCCAGGATGGAGTCAACCTTTTTCATAGCAGCATGTGTGGTGTTAGCTTTTGTACTTGTAACCAAAAGAGTTGTAACACACCAGTGGTTTAGTTATTGCTAAACAACGTGTACACAGTGTCAAGGCTTTTTCTGTTTCTCCCTCTCTTCCCACCAGCAAGTGTGTTGGGAGCAGGTAAGAGGCTGGGAGGGTACCCATGTGGGACAACTGACCCAAACTGACTAAAGGCAGATAACCACATAACACCATAATCGTAAATAAAACTAGAGGGGGGTGTTTTAAGGGGTTGCCACTGCTCGAAGACTGGCTGCATATTGGTCAGCTGATGGTAATTGATTGCTTCGTGCATTGTACTTTTGTGGGGTTTTTTTCCCCCATTTTGCTTACCAAGCTGTCTTCATCTCAACCCATGGGTTTTTTCCTCTTTTGCCCTTCTGATTTTTCTTCCCCATCCCATTGGGGAAGGGGGTGAGTGAGCAGCTGTGTAGTGCTCAGCTGGATGTCAGGGTGACCCTCAACAGTTAAACTTTCTCAATGGATTTTTATTATGTGTGTATCTCTCATAACACAGAAACATAAGCTTGATGCACCCAACAAGTGTACTATCTTTAGTGCATATGCCATCTTAGAAAAACACTCAAAATTTGAAGATCAATGTTTTTGGGTTATTCCTGTGTTGGCTTGAGGTTAAGCTGAAAATTGTCAATGCATTATATCTAGACATACCTAGCAGATGTTGCTATTCCAGTGAAAACAAGCTTAAATTCATCCCATTTCGATGATGATGATGGCCAGAGGTCTCTGGTATCAACGTGTGCTTTCATATATGCTGCTTTAAAATGAAAATTTGATTGTAATGAATTTTAAAACCAACTATGTACATAATCTTTGTATTTTTCCTCCCTCTTACTCCCCTGACTTTGCCTCCAAGAGATGTGCTCCTGCATCAATTCGCCTTGTTGACAATGCACAGTTTCAGTTCGGTAAGTATGTAGATCATCGTGGAGTATCACCTGTTTCCAAGGGGTTTTTAGTAGTTTAAGTCTGTTTTGGGTAGTAATTCTTTTGCTCAAATCTAGACAGAGGGCAGTGAACCCAGAGTTCAAACTCCAGATAGTGCCATAATGTGAGTTTTGGAAACAGAAGCCTGTCTTTGTCTCTGAGGAAACACTGCCAACAACTTGAGTCAGTAAAGAGCCATGCTCTGCCTTTAAATGAGATGGATTTTCTGCTATGTTTTCTTTCTTGACATTTAGTCCATTGGTGAGATTGAAATTCTGGAATCACTTCCTCTATTTTGCTGTAAAGGAGCAGAGATTCTAGTTTTAAAATATAGTACTTGAAACTTTTTCTTCCTAAGAGTATTAATGAACAGTTGGATATGAAAAAAAATCAGGATGCCAACACCTTATTTTCAAGCTAAGTGGGTTGATTCCTTTAAATTTCATGAAAGCATCTCAGAGATTCCTTAGAAGTAGTAGGTTTTTTGAAAATATTCTGATATCCTAATGTTTGATTGGGTGAGAGAGAAGCAATGACATACTTGTCCAAAGTGATCTGTCTGTTTTCAAAAAATGATCAGATGTTGTAAATGCTGTAACAGTGTGCAAGTACATCTAAGCTGTTAGGCTTTAAGTATTGAAAGTCAGTGAAGCTACCAGAAGATTCCTGAAGGCAAAAGATCTTGTAACATTTCAACCAGTTCAAACACCTAAACAGGACAGTGTCAAATACGCAGAACAATCATTTCAATATTGATTCTTCTTGAAGTCATTGTGAAGTAATTTTTTAGATTGTGGTTTAATAAATTCCTGCCTTTTCATGCTTTCTGTGTGCTTACTGAAGTGTGCTTGTAGGTGTCCTCCTTGAGGTTTGTATCTGCAGAGAGACTGCCTCTTATCTTAGGAGGAAAATAGAGCAGTCAGTTGTTGAAGTTTGTGTTATTCAGGAGGAAATGCTTTGTGGAGTATTTTAGAAGGAAGTGTCATGTAAATGGTGCATAACTTTTTATGAATTGGGCTCACAGCATGTAGGCCAGATGCCAGGCTGCTAAAGTGAAGCAGTAATGAGAGTTCAGAAGTTGTTTGTGACTGAAACCAATGGAACAAACAGTAAAAGACTTTCATCTCAATTAAACCCAGTCCTGAGGCAGAGATGTTAATTTAACAGGCTCCAAGACACCATTTATATATCCTGGTAATTTTAGTTCCCCGTTTGTCATTAAGGAAGCAATTACTAGCTTTATGTAGAAAACTTCACACAAGTGATATAACTGTTAAAGAAAAAATTGCTTGACTCCTAACTTGCACCATTTTTGGCTGTATGTTTCAATAACTTTTAAAAAAAGTCACTGATCTTTGCTTAGTTTTGTGGTGTAAAAATAATGAAGTGCTCTTAAAAATTTTCCACGTGCCATAGGCTTGTGCAATCTAAACTAAGGCAGCCTTAATTAAAGTGTCAAATATTTGTGCACAGTTGTACGTGTCTTCAAAAAATTAATGAAACCTTTCCCTAAATCACATTCTAAATGAGTAGAGAGAATTCTCTTTAATTTTGAAAATCAGAGTGCTCCAAGCAATTCTAGTAATTTTGACTACCAAGCCATTTTTTATTTGCCCCTTGAAGTAAAAGCACTGTTTGCCTTAATACGCCTTTTTCTGCTTTTTGCCATAGGTCATGCTCTTAAACCACAAGTTGCTTCCATTTTTACATCGTTTTTGGATGGACTGAAAAAGTTCTACATCACAAAGGTAATTTTGGGGTTTTTGATATTGGTTTGAATTTTGCATGCTATTCATAAAATTCAAGATTTTTTGGTAAACTGCTTCTATTGCAGCTGAGTCTGAGCGTAACTGATACCACAGAGTAAGAATTTGAGGTTCTAAAGGTGGTTTAAATCAAATGAGATTGTGTTTGAGGAGTTATTCCAAGAGAGCTGTGGTCACTGGTCATACCTGTATAAGAGATTATTGCGCCTTGTCTAGCAGTAACTTGGTGACAGGGAAAGACTGGAACCAGTTTACCTGGTTTGCATGCCAGTGATCATCAGTGAATACTGATGGAGTGAGGCCCACATTCTGCTATATTTTTATCTTCCTAGATTTTCTCAAGGCATGATCTACCCTGTTATTACAGTGAGCTAGAATTTTGCAAGATCCTCAAGATATTTGGCAGATTTTCCCATTTAAAATGTTGTTTTGTCTTTCTGGAATTTGTTCCTTTTTAACCTACAATTATTTAGTGCTAAAATGATGTCACCTAGGCTTTTGTATTAAATATTTTGTCTTATTATTGATTTTTCCTCCAAATTACTTAACTACAGAGTTCCTCAAAATAAGGGTATTCAAATGTAGAAAATTCCATTATCTTTCAAGAGTGGGTGTACATCTGGAAGACAGTGACTCGTATTGATTCTGCTGCTTTTTCTTGGACTATTGAAGTGGGAAATAACACGTGTCTTCGGACTTCTTTTGTTATTGAATGCATATTCTGTTTAGAGATACCCCAGAAGTTTTTTTCCTTCCCTCCACATTCATGGTGGTCATAGTTTTCTTCCTGCTTTTATAGCTGATAGGAATAGTTGATTGAATGTCTCTACTGCTCAAAGCATTTAAGACCTGTTTTTTTTCTACAGCATAAGTAGATAGCTGTTTTGCTGATCCTGCTTCCTAACAGGAGGAGAGAGGTGACAGATAATTACTGTTATTTCAGTTGGCCTGTCCTGTCAAGGAGAACTTAAGTGTTTTGGGAGTAAATTTTTGGAAGACTTTTTTCCCAATCATTCCTCTTAATTGCAGCAACACTTATGGACCAGGGCACATGCCATGTATTTGAAAAGTAAAAACCTGTTCCTTGTATTCTACCACAGAGACTGTGACTAATGGAAAGTTTGTTTCTCTTTGCAGTTTAAAGGATTTGATCCCAACATACTGTGTGTAGCTACCTTGCTCTTTGAGGGTGACAGAGAGAAGGTTCTTCAGCACGAGAAGCAAGTCTATGATATTGCCACCAAGTTTGGGTATGCTTTTCAAAGAACATTTGCAATGTGAAGCTGTGAATGAACTGTCCAGGGAAAAATTGGCCTACCATATTTTTGTAGTGGTTACTGTATGTACTGTATGTTCTCAATTTACTAGTTTGAAGTGGCAGCAGTCAATTAGCTACTGATTGTTCCCTTTGATACACGTGGCTTGTACTAACTCATAGGAGACTTTACTGAAAAACTTCAGCTGCCTGTGTATTCCAGAATATTTCTGGAATATAGAATGAATGTTATTGAAGTGGAAACCAGCCCTTTTCATTGCTTATAGGCATGGAAACAACTTGTTTTGCAATACTAGACTATGTTTTGACTACAGATAGGGAGACAAAATCATAAGGGTGATATCAAACTTTTGCAGAATTCATGTATTGAGTATATGAATACTAGAAACTTGTTTAGTCAAAAAGAGTGCAGTGACTTTCTGTCCCACAAAGGGACAGAAAACACTCATTGAAGTGGCAGGCTGAGTAATGACCAGGTAGTTTCTTTAGTTCTGCCTTCATTGAGTGTGATTGATGAAAACCATCATTAAAACTGTGATTTGTCAAGAGTGTACTGTTACTGTTAATAGGAGTCTCAGCTATTCAGATACACATATAAGTGTTGTTTTATCCATTTTAAAGCTATGATTTCTGAAATTTGTGCTTTTATTGTGCTTTTGTTCTGTTACAAAAGGTTTCACAGTTGAAGTATTTCGGTATTTCAAGATGATGGTGAATTGATAAGGGGGGAAACTTGTTTGTGTTAGATTCTTAAATGGTGCTGTCTATGCTGCTTTATTAAGGCTATTAGTGAAGTCTTTAATAGTTTACCCTGGTTTAAAATGCTAAACCATGGAATGGTTTTATAGTATAAAATACTTTAATTCTGTTCTTTTTCAGGTTGTCTGATTTCACACCCACACCCACTCCCCTCTCAGATTTATGGGGGCATGTAGGAAGACTGATTCCAGATGCACAGCACTTTCTTGGTCTTAGAAACCAAAAGTTAAAAACAAATGCTTTCATAATAATCCTTGATAGACTACTGAAAGCAAGGCTTCCTTTTTCTTTAATGCTATGGCTTTTGTATATTTTTTAAATTCATTCAGATCTCTTATGCTTTGGGGATCTTAAGTCTTGGGGCCTCATGACCTGTGCGCATAAAAGTGTGCAAATTCCGCTTGCTTAGAAATGTAATTACCCATGGTGCTGTAAATTAATATCCAGGATATGCTGTGTCTGCTTGTGTTTCTCCACTCTTCTGTGAGTTTTGAACACTGGTTTTTAAGATCACATCAAATATTTTGTTAAGTTCATCTCCAAGTTATGGAGTGAAAAGAGAAATGAATAAAGGTCGGGTCTGAAGTAACTTCTGATTTCTAGTGAAGAGACCTTACTATTAACAACTATTTTAAAAGAGCTTAGGCAGCTAAACTTACACATACGTTTAATAATCAAAGTTGTTTTAAAAAAAATTTTTGTGAGCTAGTGACTAATTTGGTGGAAAATTAATTAAATTCTTGTAAATTGCAGTGGTTTGGCAGCAGGAGAAGATAATGGACAGAGAGGATACATGCTGACGTTTGTCATCGCTTACCTTAGGGTAGGTCAGCTTTTGTCTGTCTACTGCAACTCCTGTTAATTAATGTAACAAAACATAGAGATGTTTCTTTGAAGATGCTTTCTCTGAAATCTGAGTGCAGGCTGCCTTGGATGATATCTCAGACTTCTCCAAGAGGTTGTATCTCCTCCATTTCTGAGCAGTGATTATTCATGGAATTTCATCTGCAAAACACCATAAAAACATTAATTTATATTCTTGTTAAGAAAATAGCTTCTCATAAAGGGTAGGGAGATTAGATTGAAGAATCCACAGAGTGAATGAAATCGGAGGCTTGGAATGTACTTGAAACACTCACGTGTTCACTTGTCTTTTTACTCTTCTTTGGCAATCTGCTTATGGCTGGTTTAAATCAGAATTCCAACATAAGGGACTTTTAGTCTAAACTGCTGCAGCTGTTCTTAGGAATTTTAGTCTTACTGTTTGAGATTTTTTTATTTTTCAGAACAATATGCACATCCTGAGTGTTTGATTTGTTGGGTACGAATCAGTGAATCTCCCTTTATTTCAGCAGGCTGTGTATAAGATGGGAAGATCTTTGGCTTTTTTTCTATCTAGACAGCAACTAAATTGCAAAAAAATGTTTTTACTAGGTATTATACTGATGAGCACAGTGAAACTCTTGGCTTGGTACTATAGTGGTATAAATATTTGATTAGTATAGACATATTGACAGTCTGACAAGTTGTCTCACTGTAGCCATGACATCAAACTGTTTGTCATCTTTGTTTTTAAGACCTTCCCTATTTCCATAATAATAAACTTATGTCACTGGGACATTATGAGTGTTTTTGCTAAATTAGAATTTCTGTTTTCCTCCTGCCAACTAAAAAGTTTTTCACCTGATAGCTGTGTAGCATACACTGGAATCCCAGATGCTGATGCTGAATGTTACTGATAATATCTTTACTCTTTTTTTTAGGACCTAGGCCTGGATTATTACGTAATAGGAGAATCATTTGAGACATCTGTTCCTTGGGATAGGTAAACCCTGATTACTCTTTAGAATTTCTTAAAACTTGATTTCATTCAAATTATTCCTAACTCGTGTTTGCTCATAAGAATGCTTATTTTAGGCCTTACGTGTGTTGGATGCAGCCTGACATACCTCAACTCTTGCAGCTGTATGTTCTTGCTAAAGTGGCTGATAAATTACATACCAGAATTTTGTAAATGCAATGTATCAAGCATTCAGTAATATTTTGTATTAGGTTAGCTTACCGTAACAAATTTAGGACTAAAAATTGCCCTGTTTAGGAGGCAGGACATTGGTGACAATAATTGCAGTGGGGATGAGCAGCCACATGTGTGGGATCAGCAGTATATTTCAAATGGATCAGTCTGTAGTTCTCAAGATTTTTTCTGTACTTGTTAACTACTTTGCCAAAACTTTGAGGCTGTTTTGCTAAGAAAGTAAAGACGTACAGAAGTAGGTAACCTTTTTTTTTCCTCCAATGCTTTTGACACCTCTTCCTTATGAAGAAGAGCTTTTAGGTTTTCTGTTTCAGAGTAAACTTGCTATTCAGGAGAAGTGCAGAAAAAGCAGTGGAGTCTTGATGTGCACTATTCTTAGAACAAAGTCTAATCTAGTTAACATTGATTTTGAAGGTACTTTTAAGTGGTATTAGATTATGCTTTTTAAAAAGGTTGATGAAGTTCTCTTTTTTAGAAGCTGTATAAAAGCACTTACTAAAATTCTATATTTCAATGTGTTTCCTGTTACAGGGTTTTGGACCTTTGTAGAAATGTAAAGGAAAGGATAGTACGAGAATGCAAAGAAAAGGGTGTTCAGTTTGCTCCTCTTTCCACCTGTAGGTAAGCCATGCAATAAACCAAACAATTTTTCTTGTATCATTGTTTAGTAAGAGATCTAGTGATGATATTACAAATACTAGTAGCCTTGACCTTCCTCTTGAACCTGCAAATGGGTTACATGGAGGAGTGGCGAATTCAAGGGACTAGTAGCACTTGCTTAGGCTTTAAACTTTTGTTTCTATAGACAAGAGTCAAGTGTAATGACTTAAGAGCTTCAGCTTTCAAAGTCATAGCATTGAGTCGCTCATGGATTAGGAGCAAAAAGGATACAAAAATTTTAAAACAAGATGCTGTCTTTGAGTAAGATAGGAAGTAATCTTACAAATTTTATAATGTCACATAGTGGTTGACAATATCATAAGGCTTTGTTTGTAATGCAGTTCTCTTCAACAGGGTGACACAGACTTATGATGCAGGTGCATGTGTCTACTTCTACTTTGCCTTTAACTACAGAGGAATTAGTGATCCTATTCATGTCTATGAACAAATCGAGGTAATGTATAAAGGAACAATAGTCAAAGGGAGGAAAGCTGATGACCTGTATTTTGTTCTGAACCTATTGGCCAAGTTTACTGAATTTTGCAGGAAAGATCTCAAAAGTCTGTTTGTAAAGCTTTGATCATTATCAGTAATAAGAGGTACATGTTAATAGTGCATCAAGTAGAGAAAAGACTACCAGATGACTGTTTTAGGTACCAGTAAATCAGTAGTTCTGACTGAAGTACAGGAGAACTTGACTTAGAGTTTCTTGGATGGCAGAAACTTCCAACCTTAAACCGCAAATCCATAGGAAGCTAGTCTTGCTTAGTTCCATTATTTACAAAGTTACATCTTCTGTTTGATCGCAAGTCTGTAAAATGCATGGTAAAACTGTCATCTGAGATCATACCTTATTAATAGTGCTGCATGTTGAGGATAAGGACTGGTACTGTCTCATGCCAGTTCTGTTAGGCCTAGATCAGCCCTGGTCCAAGTCCAGTCTGTTAAACTGGTTGTAAGCTGCTTCAGCATTGGCCAAGAAGCTCTGCAATAATTCTGCTGAAACACTTTAGCTGATGAAACACTGTACTTACCTAATTAGGGGAAACTAATAGCCTTGTTACCTTCAAGATGTAATTCTTAGAAGGACTATGGCCAAACTGCTTTTTGTCCAACCTTCTGGTTCCTAGCTCAAACTTGAGCACCAGAAAATTGCTAATAGGACTGTAGAGAAGTAGTATTTATAACTGGGATAACATTTTTCTCATGCTTATTCTTCTGAAAATTCTCTTGAATTTGGGAAGTAGATGCAAAGTTTTGTCTACAAGTTCAGAGGCTTCCATGCTGTTGCATATAGGGCACTGAAGAATGTAATACTTGAGAGTTTATTTAATGAAACTTTACTTACACCTAGATAATACTTTTATAGGAATTCATTTGTGTGATGACCTGGATGCACATTTTCCATTGTAGTGACTAAGTTTAACCTAAAAAAGGGAGTTTGTTGACCAAGTATATGTACTCTGTGGCAGACTGAAAAAATCTCTCAACTGCATAGCTACAGTTATATATGTCATTCCTAAACAAGTACACTCTTTTGGAAAAAAAAAAAAAAACCAACATGTAGTGCTTGGGCTTAGAAGAGCTTTCCTTGTTACACCTTCTAAGCTCTCTAATTATTCAGAAGTAAACGGCAAAGAAGATTCTACAACTTGAACATTCTTAACATAAAAAACTAAATTTTATTTTCTGCAACAAACTGCACCCATGAAAGGAGTTGTCTGTTGTAAAGTACCTCACTGCCTCAACCAGGATCTTGGAGACCTGGGTTGAAATCTGATGTGAATAAGGATCTTGAATCACTCTGATGAGTCTGTTTTCAGACTTCTTTATTGTGACTTAATTGTCTTCCAGATGAGCATCCCAGCCACTGGACTATTTAAGTTTTGGCAAGGGGAACGTGATGCAGAATATTCTATTCTTGAGTAATACATTTGTTACAAGATATGCTGTTTGAAATGTCTTGGCTTTGATAATGTTTATTTAAAAGACTCTTACTTTTATTTGCAGGCTTGAACTATAATGTTTACCTGTATAATGTACCCTAATTACTTAAGGAACTTTTCATACATCTGTATGTATGAGTGCAATAGCAAGCATTTCATTAAATCCAAAAACCTTGTGCAATTGCTATTGAGTAAATACCATCTCTTTCAAATTTAGAGGGCTGCAAGAGAAGAAATACTTGCCAATGGAGGAAGTCTTTCACATCACCATGGAGGTAATGTTCTCAGTCTAACATTAGTCTCTTTGATACTGCTAAATATTCATGAGTACATCAAATAGTTTAGATAGTCTGAAAAATATTTAATGGCATTTACAGAGATTACCGGGACAGGGTCAAAGGGGAAGGCATTTTATCTAGAAACTTATCACTCTTTTTCCTGTTTCATTAGTTTGTCTTAAACAACTTTTACAGATCCTTGTGTAAATATATATTCAGTTAGAAAGGCTTCAAATGGGAGTTTCACAGTTTTAAGACAGCTTCGTGTCCCTTGTGGTCTTGTGAATGCTGTTAGCCCAAATTCCAGAGCACTTAGGCAAAGTGTCTGAATAAAAGGGCCAGTGACTTTAAACTGGACTATGTTGCAGTCTACCATTTGTTGCATAATTGATGTTATGAAAGTGTTGACTTTACTTGCCTGCTGTCTGATAAGTTCTAGTTACCTAGTTTCATCTTCTGGAGTTTGGAAATTACTTGTCCTGTGTTGCTAGCATCGTAACAAGGTATTTTGTGCTTAAATATTAAAAACCAATGCTATGTGTAAGTGATACTTCCTATACTTGGTGCTTTTCCCACATACACAGATAGTCTAATTTGATTGCATGTGTCCTATATAATGCTATAACCTTGGATGTCAGGAAGACTTGTTGAGAAGTCAGTGTGATTTGTGCAGCTACCTTCTTGAAACTGACTATCTTAATGCTGTTTGTCTCTCTGTTCTCTTGGGGCATTGCCTGGTCACAGATATAAGAGCAAAGAAGTGTAGTGGTTTAAAAGTAGAGAAAAAATTTGTAATTCTAAAACCTCTGTGTGGGGGAAAAAAGTAAAGGGCAGAGATGTGCTTTAAAACATTTTATTGACTTTCTAGACTTGAAGATTTTAGCTAAGGCTGTTTTCAGGCATCTTGCTTTGTGGTGGAAACTGAAATGGACTCTGCTTTAGCAGTATCAGGATACTGAAGGATGTGTAGGTAATAACATGAGTGAAAAGGTTTCAGTATTTTTTGTTTGATATGCTCTTATGGTCCTCTGATTAAATCTTTAATATGGTGGTGTAGTGGACCTGTCAGTTCTCACACATTGGGTGTGGAATTACCACCTTGATCTACTCTCATGCTTTCCCTGCTGTGGCAGCTCTGTTTTACCGTGACTAGAATTTCATCCAACTCATGTGCAGCTGGAGCTTGTCACACATTTAGATGTATTTGCCCTCACCATATAAAACCTTGCTTACCACATGTATTGAACAAGGAAAAAAATTATATAGCATTTTCAAACCCTTGCACACTTGAACCTTGTGGCTCCACAGCTTTGAAAATTGGATTTCTGTTTGACTTCATATGCTCCTGTTGTATGCATAACTGCCTCTGATACTGACACATATTTTCCACTTTGAGTGGTTTTGTTTGGCAGTTCATTGTGTTCAATATTCAAGATTATTTTTTCCAGTGCTTAGTAGATGTGGTGCCTAATATTGTCAGTTTTATTTACTGACCTTCAAGCCTTGTCACTCTTAGCACCACTGGTCTATTGTGTGGGGTAAAAGAAAATAGTGGTGCAATTTCCTTTGGTGTTTGTCTTGTAATTGTGATTAATAACAGTTGTTTTCACTATCTGGAAACAGACAGGCTGATTTGTCTGCCTACAATCACACTGTGATAAATGGAGCTATTTTAACTCTGGGTTTGTGTATCAAAGAAAACAGATGTAGTCTGGGACTTGAGGCTATAGGAAATACAAATCCTGCTTAAGTTAATCTTCATATACTCCTTGAGTGAAGAAATGGTCATATATGACAGTTTGAGTTGTGTAAATGTATAAATTACATTACACCTGGGGAAGTACCAACTGCAGATAGGTGCACAGCAAGAACTGAAATCATGGCACCTGTAACTTTATGAAGAGTAGCTTCAGAAGGATTTTACTGTGGATAAATCTTCCTTCCCTCCAGCCCCATTGTAATTGTCACCCTGCCTTGACTGTGTCCTATCCTTAGAAAGGGACATTGCACATCTTCAAGCACAGCTTTGATCCTTCTGCTTTTCTGGGCACTGGGTATCTTTAGATTTGAGAGTTACGTGAGGTTGCTAGAGAGCCATAGATAGTGCTTAGAAACTTAGCATTTAAAAAGCAGCTTTAGGAATGAGAATTTCTTGTAGATACAAGTTTAAGTTCAGATAAATAATTATTCTAATCATTTATGGCAAGCCCTAAAAACAGCCATATGATGTGTCACATTTTAATTTCTCATTTATCAAACATGCCTTTTTTTGTATACGTGAAATAACGTGCTGAGGAAGTATCAGTAGATATGACTGGTGTATAAATACAACAATAACCCCTTTGGTGTACACCATCACAAAGGGAGAAGGTTGGATTTGTATCTGATCACTTTCGTATTACCAAGCTAAGGACCCATGTAAAACTAAAGAACAGTGTAAAAAGTAAGGATTTATTGCTTCCCTTTGAGGGACTGTTTTAACTCCAACTAGTTGCTTGAGGAAACAATTATCAGATTGTGGGGTTGAGGAAAATAGCCCCATTTAGCCACTTAACATAATAGAACTAATTTTCTTCTGCTTTCTAGACAACTGATTAGAATAAAGGTTAACCAGGTAGCCCAGGCTGCACAGATTTAGCTATAGTATCAATGGCAGTTTATGTAGGAAAACAAAAAATAAGAAAAAAAATCCCACAACACTAAAAGCCAAAGCAAAACCCCCAAAATAAAACAAAGGGAAAAACAAACCTTACATCTTATTTGCATTCAGTTACAGTTTTGACATTGCAATTCTTCGGCATTAAGAGGCTGTGGCTTAAGCTGTGCACTGCAGTAATTAACTCAGACAAACAAAAAAATCTGAAATTATAAAGTTCTTTTATGAGGGAGAGTTGAACACATTCTTTTCTCTTTTACACAGGGGAAAAAAAAATCTTCTACCCTTAGGTTAAACATACTAGAGCTTCCTCTACTCATTAGAATTAATTGAAACTGATACATTTGTTAGACATGAAGTAACCTCATGTGAAATAATACAATAACACAGTTGTATTTTTCTCCTTGGTCTGTTGAAAGCTTTAACAGTATAGTTATCTTCAGTGCCTTTTCAAACAAAAAAGAGGGAAAGGACCTCCTGATTCACCAACACTGAACTTGAAAGTATTTCAGCTGTTAAGATACCAAGTGAAAATATGCAAAGTGTTATGGTGGTGGTATTAATTATGCAGTAAACTTGATGTGCACTGGTCCAATATACTCCAGTGCAGCCATGTTTTATGTTACTGCACTGACCTTTCTCACTATTGCAGAGTTCTCTCTGAAACAGTAATAGCATGTTAAGCAGTTTATAAGGGCAGAGAGCTGCTTTCTGGAGACGCAGCTAGCTTCAGGAAGAGCAACAGCTGGATGAGCCTCATCCTTCTTAGGACCTGTCACTGCTGCTCCTTTTGCAAAGCTGTTGTTATGCAGTAACTGACTCTTCAAGTTGAAAGAGCTGGAGAAGAGGAAGTCCAGAGCCATGTGCAGTGCCACCAGAACCTATTTCCACTGGGACCACACAGTGCTATAAATCTGTTCTGCATGGGTAAAGAGTAATTCCTGGAATCAATCAGCTACATGAAAACTTTCCTTACAAATCTGTTCATGTGTACCCTGGTAGTTCATATTCCAAAAGTGAGAAAACGGATTGCTACCTGCTGTTTGCTCACTCCATTTTTTACAGGCAGACTTTTTGTAGCCATCCAGATGCATTTTCAAAGATGCATGAGTGAAAAAGGGCACTGGAAAGAAGAACAACTTTCCCAATTAAACCATCATGGAGCAGTGTGTATCAGAGCTGCAGAAAGGTTACTTAGCCAGTTCACAGATTTCTCTTTTATATGTGGACTAGAATGATAGATAAAGACCTAAGAATCAATTTGGTGTTGGACTGTCTTTGGAGTTGCTACTGAACAAGCTCCCAGGCTTTCTGATCTGAAGTACCTTGTAAGAAGAAGGCTCCCAACCATGCTGTGGGGTTTGCACATGGTGTAATAGGCTGGAGTTCAGATTGGAGGTTTCTGGCTTCCTAGCAGTAAATGTTGTAAGGCACTGTTAGACTGCTCAGCACACCTCAGGAACAGGCCACTTGCCACCTGTAAAACTCGAAAACTGATTCTTTCATACCTTGTCTTGAATTCATAGCATCACTGAATCACAGAATGGGTAAGGTTCCAATGGGCCACAATGGGTCATTTCATCCAGTTTCCCTGCTCAGACAGGGCCATCCTAGAGCACCATTGCACAGGGTTGTGTCTAGAAAGTTCTTGAATATCTCCAAGGAGAGAGACTGGGCAATCTGTTCCAGTGCTTGGGCACCTGCACAGTAAAGAAATTATTCCTCATGCTTAGGTGGAATTTCCTGTGCTCATTGCCTTATGTACTTTTGCTTGACACCACCAAGCAGTGCCTGGCTCCATCCTCTTGATACTCTCCCTTCAGATGCAAGATTTAGTGTCTTCAGGGGAAGAGCATGCAGGAAGGAAGGGCTGTGTTTGTTTCCAGTTGGGGCACAAGCGTTGTGCATGTGATGGTGTGTATAGCTGAGTGGAAAACTTGCTGTGCTAAGCTACTACAAATACATTTTTAATAATGTTATGATGTAACATATAGAATCAGGTGACTTTGATCTCATTTTTTAATTGTGAAAAGTATACTTGAAAGTTTCAGCGCTGAAAGCCTGTAAGTGGTAGATGCTAGAATCAATTCTGGTTTTGTGCACTGTCTCTTGTCAGTTTTAGATAAATGCCATCACATAGGGCTAAAACTGAAAAGTCTACTTTCTCTAGGCTAGAAATCAGAAGTTGGTTTTCTGTAGTTCTGTGATAAGATCAGGCTTAACTGAGATCTTCTTCTTAGGGAAATTAAGGCTTTCTTGACCACAAAGCTATTCTTTAGCTAGGCTTAGAGTGGAGGTCAGTAACCTCGTCCCTTGGAATTATTTTTATGCTCACACTAACATCTTTTATGGCATTTTCTTCCTCTTTTTCTCTTCTCATGCTTGAAGCCATTTGGGTTGTCCTGTGGAGGAGAAGGACCAGAAAATGTATAGCACAGCACTAACCTGAAGTGAAACAATATATAAGTGACCTTTCTAAGTGCTGCTCTCATTTTCACAGAGCCTTTCGTTTACTTGGTCTGTTGTCCATTTAATCTGTTGGACCAGCTTAAAATTAGGAGACATTGTTTCAAGGCTTTTTAACTCTAATGTGAAAACTTCAGTAGTTGAAAACCTCATGTATATTTTGACATAAACAGTAGGAGCAGGGAATCAACTTCACTGTTATCAAGGAGTTAAAATCTTTTTGTTGAGCATGTTTGTGAAGGACTGCTGGTAACTGTAGTATAGTTTTTTTTCTTTCCAGTTCACTAATCAGATGTATGTTAGATTTATTATTGCAAAAGTATAAACCATAGAAAATTTGACAAGATAGATGTGTAAATTATCACTTTGACAGAACTAATGATGCACTCCAAGCACCTTCTGTTTTCCAGCACTTGGTGAGCGACTTCATTAAATATGCAACGACTGTTTGGTGCTGCTCAGACAGTAGTTCAGTTCCTTGTGGAATTGCATTATTACTGGAGGTGTAAAAGAGGCAGGCATGCTAGCTGTTGGGCATCCTGCTGTGATTCTAATGTGCTCCATCTTGTTGGAGCAGTTGTTTGCAGTCTTTTCAGGACAATTACATCCATAACCACAGAACACATTCACTGAAACTATATTACAGATAGCAGTTGAGAATAGTAATGACTGTTCTTCAGCTGCTTGTGTAAGAGCCACTGTGAGTGACTTAAGGGGATGGTCAAGCCACATCCACAATTCAGGTGTTTTGTAGTAGTATTAAAGTTTTAACAGATAAAATTCAACCATGTCAGTGTGCTCAGACAGTCATATTGTAGTGACAGTGTATTCACAGATGGGGATTCTTTCTTGAGCTGGGGCTGCAAAATACAGCCAGGGCTCCCTACCACATGACAAATTCTTTTGTCCTTCAGTTGTGATCTTTGATCTTGACACACATGCTGCAAATAGTCATTTTCCAGCAAACTGCAAATTTCATTCTGTCTCAATTATTTGTTTTTTCTGTTGGCATTGTGACTGGCTCATATTCCTTAAGGTATAAACAAATATACTCTGTTCTCCAGAGGTGTCCCTGTAATTTATTATTCTGATGACAGTTTGATGGTTACCCTGAAACAGGGCACAAAAGATGGCTTGAATTTAGCTTCAGATACTCTTAAAGCTTCTGTCTCTCAAACCTTTACTATGTTTTATCATACTGACAAATGAATTGTGTTTCAGGCTGACAAGTTAAATGCCAGAGTGTGTTTAATGAAAAAATGTCCTCAGTTTTGAATGATCTGTTAATCAGAGTTGATGATTTGGTTAATTAGCATGTGAACACTTGGCCATTTAACAGGACTATTGTGAGACTTTAGTGAAATGAGTTCTTAAAAGATTGTTTCAGCTTTGTTTGTATTTGGTATGTGTTGTGAATAGCCATTTTTAGATGGGAAACAAAGCTCTTGTGTAATGATATTGAGCAACTACCAGCCAATATAGAAGTTTTAAAATGAAATATTAAGCCTTCTTCATAGGAACCTTTTTTTTTGCTATTTAAACCAATACTGGTTTAAGCTAGATTATTGAGTTATGTTTTCACTTTAAAGTAATCAAGAAGTGAGGTTCTGCTTTTTAGTAATTGCCTGTACAGTTTCCAACTTAAAATTAGTTTGTGGCTTTTTAAAACTTACTGCTGATTCCTTGTCTTAATAGAACATGTAATTTCAGCCTAAGCTTCATCTAAATTTCATAGTTCCTAAAGAAAGTAGACAGTGTGGAACACAGTCTTCCTCTGGGAGTATGCTGAGCTTAATGAGCTTGATAGTCTGGTGGGCTCAATAAATCAAATAAAGCAAAACATTTCTCATTTTTGAATAAAAGCATTTATCACACAGTGTTTATTCATTCATGGTCACAAGATTGATTGGCTCCTAGAATCCTGCCATATATTGAAACACTTTGTTTTTGTTTTTCCAGTAGGCAAATTGCGGAAGCGCTGGATGAAGGAGAGCATCTCTGACGTTGGCTTGGGAATGCTGAGATCTGTTAAAGAATATGTGGACCCCAATAACATCTTTGGAAACAAAAATCTTTTATAAAGCCCTGCACAAATGATGTACTAAAAATTAAAAATTACTGTTGAAATCCCTCCATTTTCATTGTACTGATATCCCAGTAATCAAATATAACATAGACTAAACTTTAAAAACTTAGTAACTTACATTGATTTTTGCTACTCCCTTCCCCCTTCCCTCAATAAAGTGTAAACATCACTGTTAACGTTTATGGACTTTTACTTAAAAGTGCTCCAACCTACTGGGCACAAAGTACCAACCAAGAAATGCAAATCTGGGGTTCCAAGTTGGGCTAGGCAGCACAGCTGACAGTATTTTCAGTGCTGGATACTGCCAGATGTTTCTTAGTTAAAGCATCCCCCGCAAGGAGGACAAAGACTGACAACAGTGTTTTCTATAGAAGCAGCTGCACAGCCCAGCCTCTTGCTAAAGGAAAGCTGCTGAGAGACAGATGAGAGAAAACCAAGGAGTACCTCCCCGTACTGGATTGAGTATTTAACAGACTTGTAACCAGCAAATACTTAGAGTACAAATGTAGGTTTTCATCAAAAGAAAAAGTGTAAGTCAAACTACTAAGAATTCAGTAATCTCTCACTGTAGTACTACTGGAAAATCTTACACAATTGAGCTGTTCTGAGTTGTATTTGCATTGCTGGGATAATCTTAAATTAATTGTAGGTCAGTCACTAAGTTTTGTACAATGGACGTTTCTCACTGTATGTTGAAAACAGGTTTGTAACAAAATTTTGTGTTCATCTGTACTTCAGTCCTACTGTGTATGGGTTTTGTTTCTGTTGTGTTTGTTTTGCACAGATGCAAAATACCCTTTTCAGTTATTCAAATGAAACTGCCCAGCACTGTCTTTTGAAACAGTCACAACAGTTTAATAAAACACTTAAATGGACAACCTACTGTCATCCTGGAAGTGAGATTTCCCCTTTAAGTTTTGTACAGTTTCCTATGGCCTTTATGAATCATTTATTTACTTCACAAGTAGCCGCAATTTAATTGTCCATTGAACTTTATGAAAATTAAATATTTTCTTGATCGGTATCATGTGAGAGTAAGCATTTTTACATTGAAACTTGAACCTTAATCAGTAAAATAAAATATTTGTCAATACTCACGATCCATTTTTAAGGTGGGTTCTTTCTTAAAGCAAATTATCCAACTTTTTGATAATTAATGTATATGCATAAGATAGAAAAAATACAGATATCCTTTGAGAACACTGTCTCTAGTCAACTGCTTCACAGCTCTGTAGTGTCAGTTTGGACACCTTTTGTATGGTAGTGCCCTTAATGAGGAGAAATGATAAATTGCATTTTTGTTTTTAAACTATTTTAGAATACTCCAATTAGCTTTCAGTTTTGGTAATATACCAAAAAGAGTATAAAATGCTTGAAAAAATACTGCATATCAGACAACTCTGAACTTGTTCTGAGATTAATTTCAATGCTACCATTCGAATGATTGAAAAACATGGACATTCAAACCGTGACTTTAAACTGCATGCTGTCAAGGTAATTAAAGAAACTTTTTTATGATCTTCAGGTCATAAGATAAAATGTCCATGTGATATTTTTAATGCAGCAGATTTATTTTGAATGGTCTTTATTTCACAACATTTCAGTATAAAAATCTATTATTTTTCCTTATCCCTAGAGTTTGTATTTCAGCAGTAACCAAAACAATAGGTGTAGTCTGTGGTAGGAAACTGAGCCTTCGCACTGTGGTTAAGTGTTCCTTAAGTACACAGAGGTGTCGGGGTGAGGGAGTCAGCTGCTCCCTGGTGGCTCCGTGGCCACAGCTGGCATCACTCCCCAGTGGAGACCTCTCTAGGAGCTGGTAAATATGAAGGGTGTTTATGTGCCTCAATGAAAGTTTGTGTAACTATGAAGAATTAATTTTGAAGGAAAACATGTGAAGCTTTTTTGCAGAATGACAGCACAAAGAGTAGAACAAGTAGTCATAGCTTAATAATACTGATCTCTTAAGATTTTGACTAAAGTACAGCTCTACATCATCCTTTCCATTTTTAAATTTTCTGACTATGGTTTCCTCTTTTTTTTTTCTGTAGTGAAAGTACACAAGTAAAAACTCCTTATATTCTCTAACCTTTAAATAGCCACTGACTTCTGAAGTGATTTAAAATGCAGTAAAGACTTTTGCTGTATGTCAATTGTCCTATGGGAGGGTGAAATAACAGGCTACAAGGGTCCCAAAAGCACTGTCACTGGATAGCTCTGAGGAAAGGATTAACTCCACATGTAATGAATATTGCTGTCTTCCTAAATGCTAACTTATGAACTGGTCAGCGCTTAGTTGAAACTGCAGTTGAAGCATATGTATTACTGTCTTTAATTTCACATTGCTAATGAAAATAGAAAAAAATGTAATGCAAGTTCAGAAGACCTAGACAGAGATCATTCACCATTTAAATGAAATCTTTCTCTAATACTAGAGTCTTCCACCACTCTTCCTTCTGTACACTCTACTTTCTTTCTACAGACTTTACTTCCCATAGCTGCAGCCTGTTCAGAGATGGAGTTTGATCCATGCAAATTAGAAGTGCTGATGCATAACACAACTTTTGCATTTGCTTGACTATTTTGACCATATGTAAGTTACAAGCAGTTTTAATTAAGCTTGTAATGACCTCCAGTTACACAGCTTCTGCTCCCTTTGAAGGAGGAAAGGTGCAGAGAGTGACACTGGCTTGACTGTAAAATATGTTTACATTAGAGAGACCTTTATAAAAGTTTGGAGGGAAGAGAAGCAAATCTCTTAAAAGCTGATCCAGGATCTAAATCTTACAGTAAAAACAACAACAACAAAAAAACATGTCTTGCTTTGACTTACAGTATAATGGTTAAGTTAGAGAGTCATCTTTGCCTTACAGCTGTGAACAGAGGCCAGGCCAAATACTTCTTCCGTAGCAATGTTAATTAACTGAAACCAATTTCAAAGGCAGGAGTACATTAGCACTGAAATCCAGAAAACACAAATTGCTTCTCAGTCTTGGAAATGTATGTTTATCAAGGTTGTAAGTTAATTTTCTGCAAATAAAGCCAAACAGTGTTTGTCATTTTAGTGTGAGATTAACTGTAAAGCTTCAGTTGTAATGTTAAGAGATTACAGAACCGTATATTATTAATAAAAAGAAAATCAGCCTAAACCAGTATGTGTTTTTTGTGATGAAACTAAACAACTATATTCTACTAACTTTCATATTGTTTTATTTCAATTTGGCGATGAACTCTTACCTAAGGAAAACTATTAGGGAAGCTTTGGCACCTGCTGGGAGAGAAGAGACTGAATTTATAAATGTATGCTAATAGGAGCTCTGCTTTTGTGTCCCATATAAAGCACATCAAGAAAGAGAGAATTTCAGGGAAGAAAGGGCACAACACCACCAGGCTATTTCAGAATTTCACCTCTTTGGTGAGGGCAGGATGAGGACCATGTTCAGCTGCTGTTTGAAAGTTCTTTCAGTATCATACAGAAGCAGACCTTGTCTTTCATAGCTTTCCCATATTTCAAAGCCCTGTTGTATTAAGCTGTTGCAATAGGTGTATCACTTCCTGCTGCTGTGTCCATCTCTCATGTAAATCCTCCTTGTTACAGGCCCAGGAATCTGTTAAAGTTCTGCATGCAGCAATGCATCATGTGTGAGCAGAAGCAATATTTCTCAGTTTCCTGCATCATTGCTATAAAGACTTTGTGCCTTTTAAACAAAACTGGCTGAAATCACATGTTGCTTTAAAGAAATGTTGCATTGTCTTGTGTTAGCACCGTTATTCAGCCTTAACACATTGCACAAAACCTCCAAAAGTCACAGTATGCAGGGGACAGAAAAACTAATGACAGGGTTCACCATGTAGAACTATTACAATTGCTCAATATGATCCAATTTTTTGTGTGTGTACTTGCTCACAGGAAGGAGACTACCCATCATCAAGCATTTTATTTGTGTTTTCCTTCTATTAACAGCATTAAAATACAGTATTTTTACTTGGATCCAGTGAGTCTCAGTCTGAAAGAGATTTTAGATGATGATATACTTGTCTCAGGATGACAGCCAGACCCCATCAGTGTTCTCTTTGTTTGAAATACATAAATTTTATAAAAAGTTGGATCTGAACTCACAGCTGTGTAAATACTACAGACTTGCTGTTTATGGTTTTATAGTCCCAACACTGACTTTGAATTCCACATTACCTTTAACATAAATTGATGTCTTTCCTCAGGCTCTCTATGGAGACCAGAATTGGCAGGTGGCTGCTTTTTTCAGTGTCAGCTTTAAGGTCTGCTTTGCTCAAAGGGCAGAGGTGGTCAAAAATACTGTTCATAGATGTTTGCTGTGCTGTCTCTGAAAAATACTAGTGCTGTTAGTTTGAAATTAAATACTCCATTTCAAAAATGGGGCTATGATATTTTAAATTGTACTGTTATTTGCACTATTTTAACAATACAAATTGCAGTAATATGTACCTTTACTGAAATGCCGTGAAATGTTTCATTTATGAATTTGTTTTTGCACTTTGGAAAAACAAAGCATTGATCTTTTTATGGAAAACTTTATGAATCTTTCATTTTGATTCAAAATAAATCTAAATTTCAATTGACTGTTCATAATTTCCAGTATAACATTCATATCTGAGTAGCACTCTTCCTGTTCCCACCTTCCTGGTAGTAGTAATGTAGTAATACTGCCTCCCCCAAAATGGGGACCATAGCAGCTTTTACAAAAATGTATCTGTTGTAGTACTGTAAAGTATCATAGCAGCCTTCTAAAGGATAAAACAGAGGTGTTGACCACAGCAGTGGATTTGTGTGTGTGCTAAAAGATGATGGACAAAATTCGATGATGTGACTCTAATCATGTAAAGTTTGAGCTGATGCTTCTAAAACTTGAGATCAAAATGGGAAATAAGTGAAAAAGTTTTTGTTTAAAAATGATACTTTAAAACTCTGTTTTTAAATTATGAATGCAAAATGATTGTCCCAACTCTGCTGTTCAATATCATGGAGCTGAGTGTGACTGACTTTCCACAATGCTCCTATATAGCAAAATATAAAACGGATGGTCTCCAGACAGGGTCGTGATACAACTGCTCCCATTTCAGGCGGCTGGAAGGGCTTGGCTCTATTGCCAGGAGCGACGGGGACACTGAGCGTGTGGATATCCAGCACTGCCATTGCGTCAGTCAGTGCTGGCTCAGCAACACGATACTCTTTAAGTATTTTAAAGACAAGAAATATCACTGATATTACGTACTAAAATTAGGTTGGCAAATACTGAAAACATAAGAGGGCAATTTGGTAAGTTCGGTTCTTGACTAGGCTCAGTCCTGAGGCTGTGGCAGTAATGAGACGGTGCAAACCCAGCCGCTGACCTTCCTCCCTCGCAGCCCGTGGCAGCAGCAGCGTTTCCTGTCTCGCTCTGTTCCTGCCGCTGCAGAGCAGGAAATCCTGACTGCCCAGAGGCGAGGCTTAAAAACCCTTCTGAAACATGAAGTGACACACATGCTCACCTAGCAAATACATAGCAGCTGGGTAAATACATCTAGAGATGAGGCCATAAAAGCTGGTTATTAAGGAAAGTAAATCTGGCTAATGTTAGAAAGCAAGATGTGGGTGAGCTGAATGCAACACTTTGATAAGTGGGTAAGCCGCAAGGCAAATTTACCTTCTTAGTACCGTTGCTTCTAGCAGTACAGGGCAACACTGTTCGTTCAGTCAAATTTGGGTTTTGTTTTTTTTTAAATATCTTCATAAAAAATGAAGATTTTGTCTTTCTCTGTCTGGGCTTGTAACTGTATTATACCTAAATTCTCAGTTGTGTTCAGTTTTGCAGGTTAGCACATTTCTAGTGCAGGAAGGTGAAGAATAGAACTGCTGGCTTCCTTGAAATGACGTCGGAGTTCAGTTTATTCATGCAGAAGTGTCTCAAAGTTACGGATTGTGATTGATAGCCTTCTCCTGTAGAGGTGAGATCCCTTTAAAGCACAGCATTAAAAACAGTCTGCAGAGAACAAAAGGAAGCTGTGAAAAGGGACTGGGGAGAGACAAGGGCGAAGAGAAAAGATGGAGGATGTCTCTGTAGCTTTTTAAGGGTGGAGTACGCCCATGTTGTCACCCCGCATGTGGCTGAGGGAGCCGGGTTTACTGTTTTAAACGGAGATGAGCGACAGCTGCCCAAGGGGCAGTGGAGAAAGGCTCTCAAGAAGGTCCTTACTCCTGTGCAGTGCAGAGGTTTATCATCACATGCTGGAACACAGGGGCTGTCCCTCTGCAAAGCTTCATCAGACAGCCCAGCCCACCACCAGCACGCTTAATAAAAACTTCTTTGTATAACTTCACCTGACTGTTGCATGACTTACTGTTAATGAAATCATGATCAGGAAGCAAAAAGAATTGCTAATGAGGAAAACAGAGCAAGGGCAGTGCAAGCCAGTGTCATGTGTGTATGGCTAAACTGCAGTGAAATGAACATCTGGCAGCCAACAGCCAGGCAGAAGGGAGCTGGTTGCTATAGCGAAATGATAAATTTCAGATGGCAACAAATCTGCTGCCTTGGTTACGATTTAGTACGTTTTTAAGGCTGATGAGAGGGAATCACTATCTCTTCGTTTGTAAACCTGTGTGCTGCTGTGCACACATGAATAAAACATAATGTTATTTCCTGTTCTTTTCAGTAGTTCATGTAAGACTCCCATACATATCGGGGCTCGAGTAGGTGTTTACAGCTGAGCCTTTGTGGGCTGCCTGCTCAGCCATGTTTCAGCGCTTTGGGTCCTTCCTCCTCACCTCTGTCACTGCATGATTTACATTACTAAAACCAAAATTATCCTTGTTGCTGTTGCAGAAAGCATAGGCTGATTCTCTGTTTAAAAAAAAAAAAAAAAAAAAAAAAAAAAAAAAGAGAGAGAGAGAGAGAGAAGAGCAATAGGGTCACTTTAGTTTTCTTTTGTTTAAAACCACGTGCTGATATGCTACAGCTGTAGACCAGTCAGCGCAAAGTCAAAACCAGCTCTGACTGGTTGGGTAGGGAACGTTGTGAATGGCACATTAGTGATGAATTAGCAATTGCAGGGACACTGTAGCAATGAGCAAGATTGCCAGCAGCCAGCGCACAAGTACCCACCACTGGAGTTAAATGCGGAGTCCCTGAGAGGAGCTGAGCAGGTTTATGCACACACAGGGACTCGTGTCCAGAAGCAGTCGTGCTTGCATCTCTTCCCCGCTGCATGCAGAGCCACTTGTTCTGTGTTGAACCTTGGCATCTCATGTAAGCGTGATGTGCTTCTACTGTGAATCTGAAGGATGGGATTTGCTCATGGCTTGCACATAAATTCTTCAGAAACAGGATGTTTGTGTGTGCCGACTTCCCAGGAAGGTGGCTGGGGAGTCCCGTGCCGAAACAGCAGAGGTTTGCTGATCTCCTGCCAGGCTGGGCTGCGTGGGTGTTTGACAAACAGAGACTTTAGCTGCTGCCTCACAAGGGCTGTTCTCATTTTCTGCATCTGCAAACTCCTGCCATTTTATTCCAAATATACTTTTCTTGTACTGGCTGTGTGTATTCTAGTCCTGAGAGAGGCAGCTTTATCTTTCACAGGATTTCCATCCCTGCCTGAGCAAGTCCCACCTGCTTTGGTCATGGCATGCGTCACCACATGTGCCCCACTGCCCCGTCCTGGCAGCCAGTGGGGGACAGCTCTTTCCTGGGGTAAGGGGATGGTTAAACTGAGGAGAAGGAGGCCAAAAATCGCTGCCGTTTGAAAGGCTGTTTGGCCCTTTCTGCCCGATGTGTCCCCATCCCTACCGACACCACCAGGTATAGCTGTGTCCTGGTGCCAGGCCCGGGGCGGGCGGCGATTCCTCCGCTGTGCCCGCTCCGGGCCGTGTGAGGGGCGGCTGCGGCGCGGATCCGCGGCTCGCCAGAGCAGCGCTGCTCCCTCAGCGGGCAGGCCCGGCCGGCGCTCCTGTGCCAGGTAAGAGCACACGCTTAGCAGGAGCCTGGTGATGGTTTTTCCTCCATGGCCGCGTACTGATAGTATCACGGGGGCCTGGAACCGATGGCTAGTGCGGGTCTGGGATGGAGGTCGGCGGTGGGGCCGCTCGTGGCTGGACAGGGTGCCCGGAGGAGGCCCTGAGGAGGCTCGGGGGTGATGGCAGAGGAGCGAGGGCTCCCTGCTCTGTACCAAGGTGAAGCTGCATGAGGTACCCCCTCAGAGAGGGTCTGAGGGGACTCCTTGTTCCGGGGCTGGGAGAGCCAGGCACTCCTGGGAGAACGGGGTGTCCTGAGCGTGGCTGTGTGCAGTCCAGGCTCCCCCAAGGGACATCGGTGCGGCCCTGGCCATCTCTTGGCGTTTGCTTGTGTTTCAGATGTGTTGAGGCAGCATTTAAATAAGAGACCTGTGAGTCTCCAATGGCTTAGAGAGGCAGTTTCACTTCTGTGCAGTTGTATTAGTTCTGATAATCATTCCAGAAGTCATGTTGTGCCCTTGTTTATAAGCAGCCAGCCCACATGTATCCAACCCGGCTTTGTTAATGTGTGTTTAGTGAGCTTGAGGTCAGCAACTGCTCAGCTGTGGAGCAAGGTGGGTAATTGATATTTGCCTTTGTGCTCTGAAATCACTTGGCAATTTTCTGTTAAAAGAAGCATGATTCAAATTTTGTTTGGTATGCTGAGGCTTCTGAAAGCAGGAGGCTTCTCTGGTGCTGCTGTGGGTCGCTTGTGTATTATGTATTCTGGGTTTGGCCTCTTGTCTGCCACTGCTGTTGACTTTGAAATGTGACTGTGAAATGTTCATGCATTTGTTTAACAGTTTCACGTGTAAAAAATGGCTCAATTTCCATCTGCTACTTTTTCAAAACAATACATACGGAAAAATGAAAGACAAAATCACTCCTCTACAGAGGAAGCTACAATAGAATTTGCTTTTAACCACTGTATTACAGTGACTTGAGTATAACCTGGGTGTAAAACTCCCCAGCTGCTCTAGCTCTTTTCCTGTCAGAAGGCTGGCCATAGAATAAATTAAGAGTACAGAAGTGAAACCAAGATGTGAAATTAAATTTTTATTAAAGTAAATCAGGTCCTGGATTTATTTTAAAGAGTGAGGCAATAAAAACGAACATATAAAAATTGCAATTTAAAATAATGTACATTCTTTTTATGCCATTTCTCTGTTTTCAATTTTATTGGTACAACTGAGTTATATTTACTGAAGTTGCATACCAGTGTTTTTCCAACTGTGATGGTGGCTTGTGTGTTTGATGACTTTCACTTTTGGGATGCCACGGAGAAAGGAGAGGAAGTATAATGGAAAAGGGAAACCACAGAGAGCTCATTACAGCTCCTTGGTCTGCCATCACCTGGCACCAATGCAATGTAGGGTAGCCCAGCAGTCTTTTTATTTTACCCCAGGGAAGGAAGCCTTGAGCCGAGTGTTCCAGGCCTCCCCAGCCCTCCAGAGGAGGCAGCTGCCTCAGCTGTGGAATCTGCACCTCTGTCCTGCACACTGGTGGTGGCCCAGGCCCCTCCAGGTGCTCTGCACTGGGCACAGGGGCAAGAAGGAAAAAAGGACAACTGCATGGGCAAGGATGCTCTCTGCTGGCACTGGGGCTGTTTAACTATTAGTTAATTAAATCTCCTTAGTTAAATAATGATAGTGTCCAGAGCACAGTTTTTCTGTACTTCAACAGCAATTGTAGCAGGAGTGATTTGGGTTCTATTGAATTCCTTTACCTGTTGATATCATTGATGTGTTCTGCTTAACTTCACTGAAGGCAAGTCTTCCTTATTGCTTCAGGACCTGCTGGGGTAAAGGCGGGAGAACCCTCATTTCCTTTCTGGATTCTTCTGAAGGTATTACCTTTGCATTGAAGAAACTGTAATTCCTGTAAAAAAGTGTTTCCCAATGTGTTCTGTGAGGAAAGATGGAGGACAAGCAGGAGCAGGTGTGTAAGTGGGCAGGATGCATCTCATACCCAAAAAGGATGTTGTGTTTGCCATGGATGCAAAAGGAGGAATCATCTGGGTGGAACAGGAAAATTACTTCAGAAAAAGCGTTTCTCAAAAATTGCAAAGCCCAGCACTGGCCTACAAAGCTCATGTTCCCCTCTGACATTTGAGAATAGGCAAGGTTATTATTCTGACGACTGGATCCCACTTTTACTTGCCCCATTGCCACTGCCCTCTGGCCCTTGTCCTTTGGAATGGGAGAGATGCAAAGGATTTGTGGGCTGCAATGCTGAGGTAGAACAGAGGGGGCTGAAGCTCTTGTGGTTTCTCTGCTGTTAGCAGTGTATTGCCATCTGGAAATCACTGAGGGAGCCTGTTAATTCAATTTTATTACTGTATATTTTAAAGACTGTCAGAAAAGCTCAGGGCTTTGGCACAGGTCCTCATTTTAGTTTAGTCTAAATCAAAATAAATAATAAAATTCTCATGAAGATGTACAGGCACCATGAGATACTTATCCAACCTGACATGATGAAAAAATAAACTAATAATGTTTTATATGCTCATGAAAAAAATATTTACTTACCTCATATGACTATGTCAATAAAGTTTTAAACAGATTAAAAGTTAAGACAGATGCCAATGATCATACCATATGAAAAAAAAAGAAGGAAAGGCAATTATGTCAAATTTAAGCTCACTAAATCTGATTTAAGTATATTGATCTCTAAGTGTGACATATACTTGCTTCTCTTATAAGACCAAGAAATTTCAGTATACATTTGGCAAATCCATTGAGACAGCTGAAGAAAAACTGTAAAAATGTACACTGGGTAAGATTTGGGACTGGAATATGGGGTTTGGGAACCTAACTAAGCTTGAAATGAGGCTATTTGGGGCTGTGCAGTTCTGTTTGTAAAGGTGCATCTGAGCTGGCAGTGGCTGTTTGGGAGAGCTCTGCAGGGATGGGGCACTCACACAGCCAGCACATGAGCCCAGCTGCGTGGAGCTGAGTGCCGCAGTGAGCACAGCAACACTCAAGTGTTCAAGTGTCCAAGGGTTTGCCCAGGAAATATAAATGCCTAGGAAAATTGGAGGACATCACCAAACTCTCTACCTTGCACAGTATTGCAGAATTACAGAATTGATTAGGCTGGAAAAGAAAAGACCTCTGAGATTGAGTCCAACTTATGACCAAACACTGCTCTGTCAACGACACCATGGCACTGAGTGCCACATCCATTCTTTCTTAAACACCTCCAGGGACAGTGATTCCACCACCTCCCTGGGCAGCCCATGCCACTATCTAACCACCTTTTCTGTGAAGAATTTCTTTCTAATGTCCAGCCTAAACCTCCCAGAGCTGAAGTCTGTGTCCTGTTGCTGTTTGCCTGGGAGAAGAGCTTGACCCTCATCTGGCTCCAACCTCCTTCCAGGGAGTTGTAGAGAGTGGTAAAGTTATCCCTGAGCCTCCTCCAGGCTAAGGAACCCCAAGTCCCTCAGCTGCTCCTCGTAGGACTTGTGCTCCACATCCTTCACCAGCTTTGTTGCCTTTCTCTGGACAAAGTCACAAAGTCCATGCTGCCAGAAACAGCCAGTTTGGGTTGTGTATGTGTTTCATAGATGAGAAGATCTTTGGTATAGAGCTGCACTTTTGTGATTTGTATCCTTTGCTAAAACACAGACTGGTAGCTCTGAGACTAGGAAACTTTGGGATCAAAATGTACCTCATGGATAGCTCCACAATGAAAACACATTTCTGAAGTGGAAAAAAAATTTTCCCTCCCCCTGCCCCTTTTTTTTTTCATTTTAATTCAGACCAGCAAACCAGCTTGTAAAACCATGTGTGAAAAATTGCCTAACATTTCTACCCATGGGAGATCTGTAGCTGGATTTTATTCTTTTTAAAATCAGATTTGAAAATATCTAAGCAGCCATGAGTGTGATTGAGATTAACCGCTATGCAAAATGACTGCTTTCAGAGGAGAGTGCTGACCACAGCTCAGCAAGAATAAAAGGTGTGAGCTCTGTTGTGTGATACAAATCTATTGTGAAAAAACTGTCAGTGCTTATTTCTTACTGCTGTTTATTTTTATAACCTCTTTTCTTTCCTTAGAAACAAAGAAACAAATTATATACACCAGAATCACAATATATGCCAACATACTTCAAACCAATGCATTGTCTGGAAGTGTCTGGAGTAGAGTCCTTCTTGGTGGGCTGTGGGTTCATACAGTGGGGATTCAGGGTGGCATGAGCCTCTCAGTCCTCCCTCTCCTTCACATGCCTGTATCTATTTTCTAATGCACCACCCTGGGCTAAAGTGGGTATTTCTGGTCCCTTTCTCAGGTATGCCCTGTCCTGCAAGCGCTACACGACTGTGTAGCTTGGACTGTTTGCTTCCTGAGCTGCTTTTAGAAAAACCCCAACTTTTTTATCAATTGGAGGTACAGGAAAAGCTGTCTCAAGGCACACTGGCAGAGCAAGCAAGCCCATTCCCTCACACTGGAGCTCAGCACTCCCTGACGGATAAAGCTGCAGCTGTCTCCTACCAGCCATGCTGGAATGACATGATGGATGAGCGAGTCTCTTCTCTGTCTTCTCCAGTGCTAGCCAGAAGCAGTCTGAAAATACAGTAAATCTTTATTTAACTCTAGCTCAAAGATCATCCTATGACTTCAGAGAAATTTTAGTCCCACTTAAAGCCAGGTGGTGCAGGTTTGATTGCTGAGGGGAAAGATGTTGAATAACTACATAATGGAGTGTTTACTCAGAGTTGATGGACTTCTCTGGTCTTAAAAAGTGTTTGCTATTGCCACCATGCAGCAATGATTAGTCCAATGTTATTTCAGTGTTCTGAAATGGGTTTAAGGTGCTTAAGATTAACACAAAACTTCTAAAGAAAATTAGCAAGCTGCTTTGTTTGATTTTGTTGTTTGTTTGGGATTTTTTAATAAATGCCATTCAAAGTCCTTATCTTTTTCCCCCAATACTTGCCTACTATATAGCAATCATCTCACAGGAAAAACTGAGCAACCTGATCATTGCTTATGCCAGTGTACCCTAGAAAAGTGCCAGCTGTGGCTGGCAATCTTCAGTCAGTTCTGTTACAGAGGCTGGTATGATCAGGAGGAATTCTAGTCAGACAGGAAGAATCCCAGTTCATTTAACCTTTGGGCTTTCTGGAGGCATAACAACGATATTTATTACTGCCTTTTGTTTTTAATGGCCTTACTAAAGGCCAGCAGCTCCTCAGATGTTTGGTGGGCCCCTAGCCCAGTTGTGAGTAATGTGCTGTCCCTGACAAACTCTGATGTGAATTGAGCCCACACAGGGCAGTTTGCTATAAACAGAAATTCACTGGCTCCCCTTTTGACAGGTATCTTTATCTCTCTCACAGACCTAGCCAAAGGATCTGCTCCAAAGATCCCAAACTCCAAGACATTCAAAGTCTTTGTACAAACATTGTAGTTCAGGGCCATCTTTTAATCACTGGGTGAGGGAAGAATTAGAGGTGCAACCACAAGATGCAAGGCTGTCACATTGTGAAGGGATGGTGATAGAAAAAACCTGGGGAAATGCTTCAGTTGGAAAGAAGAACCAGCCTGTTGTGTTCCCCTGTCCCTAGTGACAGAGGATGTCACCTCTGCCGAGGAGTCCTTCAGTTTCACCATAGTCAGTTCTAGGTTTGTTCTCCTGCTCTCCCATACTGTGGTCTCACTGCCAACAAGGCACACAGACCCCAAGAGGAGATTTCCTGTCGTGGGATATTTTCCTTCCCATACAAAAGCACAGTCCAAGTTGTGCAGCTATAGTAATAATAACTGACTCTGAATCAAGTACTACATGAGTATTTCCAGATGGACCATCCCAAAATTTTGGGATGCCTTTTTTCTTCATATTACATCCCATTTTTTGAAATAATTGAGTTCTGTTAGCTGCTCTGATTTACCTTTTGGTGGTTTGCTGAGCTTAGATAGGTTTTCATATTGCTTTATAGAAAACCATAATTATTTCTGTGGGTGCTGGGTTACAATAACATGGCATTAATGCGTCCTGGCAGAGCAATCCTGTGCCCTGGAGCATCTTAGGGTTTGCTTTGGGGCTTTGCTTCATTCTTTCTACAATACATCTTGAATATGTGTTCATTTGTTGTTTTGTTTCATGTGTCCCATTGTTTTTGCCGGCTTTTCTGCTCTGCCAGGCTGAGAAGTTTAGTAGGACTTCTTCCATGCAGAATTGCAGCCATGTGGAATCTTGATGCAGCATTGCCAGGGGTTTGCTGATAAATGCTGTGTTCCATTAGGGTATGGGCAGCATCGTTCTGATCCTAACTTTGTTGTGTGTTTGAATTCTTGCCAGTAGATTGTACTCTTTCTTTTTTTCCTTCTTGGGCTTCTTCTGTTCATTGGAAGGATTTGCTCAAAAATGAATGTGCTTGGGGTGTCCATACATTTGCACTTTGTTCTGATCTTCGTTGTAATTTTCTGTGATCTATGGCCCCCGGCACAAGGAACTGGCAAAGGAAGTACCTGAAATTGTGGTCTGGCTGCAGATACTGTTTTAGAGCCCCATTCCTCTATTAATCTGCATTACAGACAAAAGGCCAGATCAGTGCAATTCTCTTGAGCTTCGATTCAGTGGCCCAAAATATATGCCAGCTGAGAATCTGGTCCGAAGTCTTATTTATAACAGATAAAATTTGCAGAGAGCGATAATACCTTTTATTAGATCTCCTTGATTTATTTGGGGATGGAGTGCAGGGGACGTGGGAAACAGAATTTTTTGGGCATGCAAGACTCTTTTCAGGGATAAACATCTTTAGTGTCTTCATATTCTGAGGATGCCATAGAAATTGTTATTACAGTCTATTCACAGCAAAGAGGTGCATGAAAAAAGTGTGAATAATGACGAAACACTGAGCTTTCTCTCCTGGGTCCTGCACTCTTCCCTGCACTGAGCCCTCCCCTTTTGTCACAGCTGTCTGACCTGGGGACAAGAAGACTTGTGGTCATCTCTCCCCAGATCTGACACTGCCCCATGCAGCTGATCCTATTTCTTCCTCAAGCTGGTCTGTTTGTTAGGGTTGGTGTGGTTAATGGCTGTGCTTCCTTGGGAATGCTGCTTCTCCTTCCCTTGAAAGAAGGGAGCACACAAAGCCGTCTTACTGGGTTTACGTAGATGGGCCGGGACCTGTGACTTCACCCTCTCCACCAGGTCCTAGGACAAGTCTTGGTTTGTTGTGCTATCACATGTCCAGCACTGCTGTTTGTACCTCACAACTAATCAGATGAAATTAGAAAATAATAATTCGGATGTACTCTTGGAACTATTAACCCAAGATATCTTCAAAGGGGGCTTGAAAATAAGATAGCCAAGACTGTTGGAATGGGTGGGCAATGCCAGGCCCCGCTCTGAGGTGTGGGTTCAGCCGTGGTGGCACCACAGAGAGCTTTCCCTCAGGACACAGAGAGGTGGGGGCTGCTGTCTGTTTTCTCCAGGCAGCCAGAGCTGCCAGGGCAGCGTGTGTGAACACCAGGTGTTGGTGCGTGATTTTGGCTGCCAATATAACTGGCATGACAGAGCCCCATGAAGCAGAGATGGCAACAATGCCTTTCAATGCTTGTGTGCACCAAGTGTTCAGAGTCACATATATAAAGCAGGAATTTCATAAAGAAGCAAGGAAACCACTTCCTCAGTTTCCCTAGGAGTGAGTGAAATAATGCCTTTCTAGGAATGCTCATCAGCCACTGCCAGCAGGTGTCCCAGCTGTGCTTCTCTGCAGAAGATTTACCACTTGGTCTGTCAGCATGAACACATCCCACCTTCTTCATGTTTTCTGACACCTGGTGGGGTTTGCTGCAGAGGCCATGCCTAGATTTCTTTGCTGAACTAGTCGAGAATGTAATAAGTGAAATGATGGAGGGAGCTCAGACTTAAACGCGGGGGGTACAGGGTATAGCAGGCAGAATAAATCTTTGTCCCCTCCTTCCTGGCCAGATGCACTGTAAGCCTGACAGACTTATGATTTTATATGGAGAGCAACATATGCTATGGCTTTTATTTCTCTAACCATTAATCAAAAGGTATTTTGTATAAACAATGTAATTGCCAGCTCTGGGCAGCGTGGGTGGGCTGAGAGAAAGGCTTTGCAGTTTCAGGTAATCCTGGCCAGACACTGGCCCTGGTAGCCAGCAGCAGCTGTACAGACCATACGCTAGCGTAGCTGGGTGTGCAGGGCTGCACACAGGGCTCCAGGCAGAGCTGCCTTTCCAGCTAGCCCAGAGACATGCTGCTAAAGCCTGAGAACAGTGGTGTTTCAGCAGAGACAAACCCTCTTGCATACGTCTGGGCTCTTTGTCTTCATGGACTTAAGCCTGGGTTATGTCTGTTCATTTCCTTATGATACCAAACCTGTGGTTTTTGTTTTCTCAGTGGTGCCAAAGAATGCCAAGAAGACAGCCCAGCACACACGAGCAGGCGGCGTCTTGCCCACAACCCAAAACAGGATAGGAAACTGGAAAGGTTAAGAGGACTTCCCCTTGGTGCAGGGGATGGGGCTGGCATGAGCCCAGTGCTGGGTGTGGAGGTGGGTGTGATGTTCTGACAGTGAAGTGCCTACAGGCAGTGAGCTGGAAGGGAAATGCTGGACTGGAAGCCTTTCCAGACCTTCTGAAAACTGAGCCACAGTACTTTCTACCTCATGTAAGTCTGTGAGAGAGGAAGAGACACATGGAGCCATGCTGCTGCAGTAATGCTCAAGCACCTTTTTTTTGGAGGGCTGTTGTGTTTTCAGGCTCTGCAAGGGTGCCTGCTGTGAGTAGACTGTGCATGGACAGCTTCTGGGGAGTTGGCAGGAGAGGACAGCAAAGCTTCACAGCATCAGAGTTATTTATTGAAAGGAAAACATTTTATTGTCCAGTTTTATGCCACTATTTGGTGCCGTAGTAATTTATCTCAAAGGACTGTTTCCAGGCTACTGATGCCAGGTGATGTGAAGCTCCAGCTAGGCCAGAACTCTGGTGCCAAGGTGGTTTTGAACAGCAGCCAGTGAGAGCAAGAAGTGCCAGGATCATAATAAAACACTGCTTCTGAAGGCACTTCCAGGTATTAACACTCTATTTTAAATTTAAGAAATCTGACAGTTTTGTAAGGGTAATTTCTAGACTTCTAGGTTAGATTTACCAAAGAGCAAATGCTCTGGGTCTCTTCTAGAAATACTCATTGATGAATTTAAAATACCAGAATTACTTAATAGGATTAATAACATCTGTATCACAGCAACAAAATCATACATCTTTGTTATTGATATTTTCATCTGTTGGGAAGGATCCCATCAGCTACAGATTATCTCTTGACCCCTATAGTTACCAAAAGCTCATCAGTGGCAAATGAGGCTAATGTGGAGTGTGAAGGAATACACCATTGGGTCAGCAATCCTCCCCCTGCCTACTTCCAGCTGTTATACAGTGTTAGTCTGGTATGGGAGTGACAGTTAATTTAATTTCCCTAGGAATCATCAGAAAAATGGGACAAAGATAAATTAATTCAGCCATAGAGATTGTCACAAATGGTTAATACTATACTGAGAGAGATTGACACCAAGTAGCAAATTTCAGAGCCAAATCTTGATACCTGAAAACTCAAGAAGATTCTTAAATCTGAAGATTTGATTTAGCCAGTCCTAGAAGTACTTTAAAACTTACATAGAAGGTAGCCTTGCATTCCTCACTGTCTCAACATTTAGTGCTGGCTACTTTGTCGTGAAAGCAGATTTATATTTTGCTGGTCTTGGAGTGACTGATTTGTTGAACATCAGAAGATAAAATTTGCTATAACAAATTGTTGGATCGATGATCTAACACATGAGTATGCTGATACTGACAACGTGTCATGATTCAAAGGCAACAAAAACATCTTGCTGTGCCATCTCTTAGGAAATAATTTCTTCCTGACACTTCCAGTGATCATCTTATACCATGAAGCATGAGATTTGATTACTGATACTTTAGCATGCATAACTACAAAGGTTGTTAGTTTTAATGGAGTGGACAGCATGTCTCATGAGAGATATAAACACATCGTGTGCGTTTGAAATATGATTGTAATGATTTGGCTTATTCTAATACAGAAGACTTTGCTGAATTTGATTAGCTGATGAAAACACAGCATTCCTCAACAAATCAGCAGGATTCATAGTTAACATTTTTCATGAAGTCTTACTGTAAGGTAGGTAGTTTTCCTTTCAGTAATACATCTATCTCGAGCAGCAGCAATTTCTACTGAGAATGTCAGGCTTGGGAGCAGCAGTATGGAGCTGGATGTACCAGAAATGCCAGTTTTGTGTATCTTCAAGAGAGAATTGGAATGACAGAGCTCTATGATTTAGAGTGATCCATTGTTAGTAATGAATGCTCCATCACTCCTTTTGGCCCTCTCTTCCATGGTAGTATTTTTGGCCAACTAGCTTGCATATCAGAAGGACTGGTCTTCCACAGTCATTTTCTTGTCCTATTTATAACTGCTTCCTCAAAAGGCAGTGCCACTTGAATTCAGTCTTTGATGTTTAGATGTTTCAGAAGTAGCAGCATGCTAGGATTTCACATGCTGCCTCAGGAATTTTCTAGTTTGCATCTGTGTATTGTACAACTGCTCTGTCCCAGTTAAAACAACAGTGAGCAGAGATTGACTAATGAACAGCTTCCTTCAGCTTGCTGCATCTTGGCATCAAGTTTTGAACTGTGGTTGACTTTAGTTACCAGCTGTAAAGGGAGTCAGTCAGGCAGGAATTACGTGATGTTGTTGACATCTCCTTAATGCAACTCTTTAAATGTAAATAGAATTGCAACAGTTGATCTTCAAGCCAGTTTTGTTATGACAGTGCCCTTTGGCAGATGTCTCCTTCTCTGGAGATAAAACCCACCTGGAAGAGACTTAATCTGAGTTCAAAGGCTGCAAAGGTGTAACCTACTTCTGATTGGTTTTTTCTATATAATTCTGAGTTTATATATGAAGTAAAAGAGCTAGAGTAACTCCAGAAGGGACTAGAAGCACAAGCTAAACCTCTTATCTGATACTGTTCATTAATTATTTCAGAGCACAGACTTTGTGGGATTTGCTGTTGCGCTGTGCTCTCTACACAGTGTGACACTAAAGGTGAGGACTCCTGTCACCTTTGGTCCCATACCTGGCTCTGTAGCTTGATTTCCCAGAGTGATCAATTTGAGGCAATTCACAGCCTGAGTGCTGGATTTACACCCTATCTACTGTGGCCTACACATAAAGCATCCTACTGCTAAAGATAATATTCTCATTGATCTGCAACATAAGGGAAAATCTTTTGACATTTGGGTTAATTCTGACCCTAGGGGGATTTATTTCTTTTCTGGCTCTTCTCAGACAAATGATCCAAATGGGAAAATCCTACAGTGTCCTCACCTGTCTGCTCTGATTTCAGCCATGACTTTAAAGCCAGCCATGGTATTTGCAATTGATGGGACCCTTTTCAAGCCCCCTCTTCTGCCTGGCATACCTTCAAGATGTTGGAGTACTTGAATAGATGAAGTTATTAAAAAATAAAACCTGTGATTTTACTTACTTTTATCACTGGGTCAGGTAGCAAGGAATGAAGCTGATAGCCTACAGCTGAACCCTCCTTTTCAGAGCTGAAGGTGTGTGGGTCCAGTTGTGCTCTCCACCACTAAGATTTTTGGACTGTCAATTTCAGTGAACCTGAATAGCAAGCTGCCTACTATTAATTATTTATGTCATTTTAAGGGATAGTTTTCCTCTCTCTCTTCCCTTCCCCTTACTTCTTTTTGATGGCTTTCTTGTTTAGTACTTTTTGAATCCAGTCCCCACATTTATAGATCCTAGGGGAATGTTTTAACCACGTCTGCCTACCCATGCCAGCCTTTGATTTTTACAGAGACCCATAGCAGTGCCTACATTTACAGTATAGCAAACGGAATTAAAAACCAAATTGAATCACACCTTGTGGCCACCTCAATCCAAATGCTGCAAGTATGAGAACCATAAGTTATTATGCTGAAACCCTTATTTTCTCCAGGTATTCAGACCAAATGTTCTGTGTCTGTTTCACCTTTTCTTCATTTCACCTAATTTGAAATTTGAGCTACAATGGATACAGACCATGCCTGGCTGCCTGTGCCTGGCAGGATTTCGATCACCTGTGAATTCATATTGCTTTTTAAAATACTGCTGATAAGTGATTACTTTTATTTCTAGACCATCTAGGAGATACAGAAGATGCATTAAACAGTATGATCAATGCAGTGGCCAAGCTTATATTGACATGAATTTACCCATAAACTACTGTTACCAGATCTATACAGAGAATTAGGAAAAGCAGAAATGTCAGATGTCTCGTAACCAGGTTTCTTTTCCAGATTGGGTGTTGAGATCAGGTTATCTAAAGTAGGTGACGAGTGAGTGGTGTTATGCTTCACTACTTACAATGCCATTCTGGAGACATTTTTTTTAGTTGATTTTTAGTGTTCAGTGGATTGCCCATTGATGGGCCCTGTTCTTTACTCTTGAAAGTAGACTTGGGTGCTTCTGGACCACCAAAGCAGTACTGGATGGCAATTATTCTCTCCTGGATAGAAGTGCTGTTGAGAGAGTGCTAATATGAATCATCTCACCCTAATATGAATCATCATCACTCAAACCATTCCAGTTCACACCAGTAAATGTGCTCATACTTACTATGGCAGCACTAGCAACCACAGGGGAAAGACCCCAGCTTTTTATGCCAAAGAAATTTTATAAACCTCTGCCTCTCTGCCTGCACCCATATGGTTTAGTGCTTCAGTTTTATTAACCACTCTTCTGACAGCTTCTCAGCTTAGCCATGGGTAAGGCTGCAGCTGCAGTAGGTGTTTCTGAAATTCTCCCCAATGCAAAGAAATTGCAAAGCAAATCTGCTGCCTCCTTACTACAAAATGCTGCTTCTAATCCTTGCTAAACCAGCTGATTTGCTAAAAGAATTTCTAGTTACTTAATTTTATGTCTTTCCTTATTGGTTGTTCATAATCACTCTCAGCCTTCCAAACTTTCCTGCCCCAATATTTTATTTGTTCTACTTCGTATTCCCTTTCTATTGGCTTCAGTTGAGCTGAAGTTGAGTCTTTTTTTCGAGAGACACCTGTTTGGCTTGAAAAATATCTTGCAATTTAACCATTTTATTGCTTTCCCCCATACTTTCCTGCCTCCCCTCCCTAAAGACTACCTCTTTTTTTTGTGCTCGCCATGATCACAAACAAGTTTCTTGAATAGCTTCCATGCTGAGTCTAAAGATTTTAATTTCCTTGCTTTAAAGTTTTTTTAGTATCTACTGCACTTAAGCATAAAGTTTCTCTTCAGTGGCGTTTGTTGATGTGACTCCTCCCTGTGATGCTGAGTTACAGGGTGGCTTTAGACACAAAGGGCAGGTCCTCCCTGGCCTCCTCCTGATCACCTCTTTCCTCAGCTCCAGCCTGGCCCAGTTCTTGGATTAAGGAATCTGATGGGAAACTGCCTGTGGGGGTGAAGGGAAAAAAAGAAAAAAAGAAAAGAAAAAAAAGTTACCCCCATCCCCAGCACCTGGTGTGGGACTCAAGGTAGTTCAGTGTTTCTTGCCAGACTCCTCAGACAGAGCCGGGTTTGGTTTCAGGTCCCTCCTGTACCTGGATGCTGCTACAAGGTGGCTGAAAATGTGTGGGATCTCCAGATGTATTTGGGAGCAGAACAAAACCTGTTTAGCCAAAATCCTTATTCTTCTCTAAGAGCTGCAGGCTGACTGTTGGTCTGAGGAGAACTGGAAGGTCTTGGAATAGGAAATTCTATGAAAAACCCTGAGCTGGTGGGAGCGACTTCAAATCTCTTTGCAGGGACCTTGACACTAATTACCTGCAGCTCACCCAAACCATAGTGTGCTTTTATGGGAGCACAGCAAGTCAGGTGTAAGGATGGCTCTGATTAATAAAATCATAAGAGGTCTCCATAGTTTTGCAGGCAGACTAATTGGGATCAGAAGATCTGGAAACAACAGAAATGTGATGTGCACTGACATGTAGTTTCTATTTTCCATTGGTGCTTTTCAGTTTTTCTTACTACTAGGCTGTAAGTGATAATGCTCCAGGGAAAAGCCAAGTGTGTATTTTAAATCTCCTTTTGCATTACTCTTACACCTCAATTTATTTTTTTCCTGTGGATTGGAATTGCACTGAAATAAACTACCTCTAAATCAAAATAACTGGGCACCAGTAACTTCCTGAAACGATTTTACAAACCTTGATATTACCAGGCAAAGATTACCCTTACACCCTATGAGTCTGTACAGACCCTGGACACCCACGGACAATTGTCTCTCTGGCTCCTGGATTCCCATGAAGGCTGCTGGGGTCAAGAGAGGCACTTTGTCAGCAGATGCCTTGTGGACTGCTCCTTTATGTGCACCCTTGGTGAGCTCAATGCAGCAGAGGCTGTTTCCAATCACATAATTAGCAGCATGAAGACTCAGTGATATTTGGGACACACAGGGAAACCTCCCTTACTGCTCTAGAGTGGGCATTTCTGTTTTGTCACAAGGTTTAGTGACTCCACCCAGCCACAACTCAGGAATGAAATGTGAGTGGTGACAGCTGAGGAGTGGATAACTAGTGTCAGGAGAAACTATTTTGGAGGGAAAAGCTGTGTGGGTGGATTTTGAAGTTGTCCAAGATTGGCTCAGTCGTGAAGGTGTGTAAGAATTCAGCTGGGGTTGCCTGAGTCGGTGGTGGTGGTGTGCTGCTGTCTTTGGCTGAGCTTCACTGGTGTCAAAGATGTCAGCAGGGACTAACAGAATGGCAAAAGACACTTTCGAGTATGTGCATCCACATGGAAGAATTTTATTTTGATCCTTTCAAGTCCTCATTTTGCACATTTCTGGTGTTTAGGGAATAGTAAGAACTGACGCTTGGAGGTAAAGCATGCAAATATAACATGGCAGAAGGAGGACAGTGGCTTCCTCTCCTTGTATTGCCAAGAGACTCTTGGTGGAAAAGAACAAATGTAAGTCCAGAAAATTCAGGAAATTTGTAAACTTGGGAGTGTGGTGGTAAAATCTAAACAAAGATTTCAAGGTACATATTTCTCAGATTTTAAGGCAGCTCTTTTCTAGAGTTCAACTTCTTCCTGTCAAGGACTGAATGAAGAAAACAGATGTCAGAGCTTTGCAGACCTGAATCCAAATTGTGCAGTTCCAGATTGGCTCAATTTTCCTTCTCTCTGCACTGTTACCTTGGAAGTATCTAGCTCTATTTTTTAGTTCTTAGTTTATTTTTTGCCATTTTCTAGTGCCAAAGCACAAAGTTTTAACCTTAAACAAATTTTCATAATCAGTTTCCAAACCCCTCAAACAAGTTATTTGATTGAAAGTACTGCTAGTACTGCCTGTGACTGGATCTGTGCTAGCAGGGGCTGCAATGATGCATAAGAACACTGACTGTTGTGACTGGTGTCTACTACTACCCAAAGGGAATCCAGAGTGTAGAACCTTAGCAAGTGACAATTTCTCCATGGATGATGCTTGCTAGAAGGATCCCTTGACCATTCTTGCAAGATAAGTCACGGAAAATAAATTACAGGGTTTTGTAATGACTGTTTATCATTGCAGCAGTGCTGGCCAGTCTGGACAAGTAATGAGTTTAGGTGACTCCCTAGTTTTGTTACATTCCTGTGCCTTAAGAGTTTATTTAATTGAACTGCTGTGGTTTTATTACCAAACTTTCCTGGCTTCAACGTGATACGAGGCAGTTCATGGACTAGGGGAGCATGGAGCAACTTTAATTGTTTCAGATTCCCATCCGCTGTTCCTCCTCCTCCATCCAGTCTCTCCAGAGGTGCCTCTGGGTCGAAGTTGAATTGAAAAGTCATTTAACATAAATACTTTAGCATGCCTTGGTCCCCCAGGTACAGTGGGCAAGGTACCAAACTTCCAGGCATTTTAAGAACATCCTGAGGATGGTGTGCCATAGCAACGGTGCTGCTGGCTGCAGTCTTGGCTTGCATGCTTTCCTTCAGCAACACTGGAATTCCTCCTGCACTTTAAACAAGAACAGACACTGTTCTCTAGGCTTCCTTCCATAAATATAGACAAACTGGGTCAAACTCTTTCCTCAGTTGCACTGAAGTAAATCAGAAGTAACTCCACTGACAGCCATGGACATTGCAGTGAAGTTACACAGGCAGAGGGCAGAATTCAGACCACTCTGCTTGCCTGTGTATGTAAAAGCTGTCACTGCCAGCCAAGCTGAAATGCTCATTTACTGCAGCACATGGATAGCATTATTTTACTACAGACTTTGTTTGGGTAGAAGTCAGTGGTTAAACACCTGAAATCTCAGTAGACAAAAGAGAAGACTATAAAGTTTTATGACTGCAGAGTAGGAGATTGCAACATGTAGGTTCGATTAAAAAAAATACTCAGAAACTATGTTATATTACATACTTTAGAGGTTTTGTCACTGAGTTGATTAGTATGACTTAGTTATTAGCTGTTACTAGAAGCTTTCCACTGAGAAATGGAATTAGAAATACCAGTTGCTGTATTTTTTTTCACAATCCTGTTGAATTAATCTCACTCTCCCAGATGCATGGAGAACGAGTCCTAAGGCTGTTTTGCAGGTTTAAATATTTGTCTATTTCTTTGTGAGGGGAAAAAAACCAATCTGTAGAGTGAAAACCACATCTTGTAACAGCTGGGCTTCAGGTGCATACACAGAGCAGAAAGGGACAAGGGCTGTCAGCCACATTTGTCCTTGGGCAGCTGTAATTTTGGGGACTGGGATACTTAATTTCCCAGGCCAGCACTAGTACTTTTCTAACTCTTTTTGTTGTCCCTGACTTTATCCTATCCCTTTGGTTTTCCTTGTCTTTTCTCTGCCACCCTTACAATTCTCCTTCACTGTGCATCCGCTCTTCAAGCCCTGACAGCTACTCCGAGCACTAGAGGAAGGCGAGGGATTAGACAAGGGAACATTCACGTTTTCTCACATGCACAAGAATTCACAGGTAGACAGATTCCCAAAACATATTTAACATAGCAGCTAGATCATATACATCTTTTAAAAAGACAGTGTTTTGTCTCGTCTCTGACTGGACAAATTCAGGTATTTTCAGTGCCAGCACATACATGAGATGATGTCGAAATGGTGGCAGAAGTTGTTGATATGAGGTTTACCTGTGGACTTGGCTCTGAAATGCAATTTCTGGGTGTCTTTTAGACACTTAAATTTGCTACTCAGAAGAGCCTAACATCAAAACAGAAAAGAGCCTTGAGCCGGACTGTAGTGAATTCATTAGAAATGCAAAATAATGTTTTCAGGCAACTGTTTGTAGTATCTGTCCAGCCCTACTCCTATGCAAAGCCCTCTGCTTCTTCCTCTTCTTCCAGTTTTCCTGTCTTATCCTGTGTATTTTTAGCCAGTACAACCAGTGAGATCCAGCCGCTACCTGAACTGGGCTCCATTAGGTGAGCTCACTGGGTTATGACATTTAAAGACAGGCATCACAAAAAAGTATTTTGAGAGGGTAAATTAAGAATTGAGTCTTTGAAGGTGTGGCAGCCCCCAGATCAGCCCACCCCAGTGAGTTTGACTTGTACTGGTTGCAATGAACAGGCGTTGATGCTCCTCCAGCCTCTCTTAAAGGGAGCAACTGAGCTGACACAGTGGGATCCTGCTGAGTGCTGCTTTTTGACCTGATACTGGGAGCCCTTGATTAGAGCATAAAACATGGGTAATGTGAGCCTTCAATTGTTTTCACTTGAGCATGGCGTGCCCAAAGGAGACTTGTGAATATTTAGGAGTTCACTGGTAATCTTATTTTACCCATTTTTATTACTGATTGAAAAGTACAGGGTTGAGGGGATTTTTTTTCTTCTAGTCATGATTTTTTGCTGGTGGAGAAATACAAAGAAAAGAAATCTCTTTTGACATGGGAAATGATGTTATATTTTCTTTAATAAAGAGTAAATTTTATTATGCACCATGCCAATTTATAAATGTGGTCTCTGTAACTAGCACTTTTAATTACAGGGAGAAAAACTGAATTAGTTCATTAATGCTGTGAAAAAGAACAGTGACCTACCTGCCAAATGGCAAGGTGGAAATAATTAATCTGGTCAATTAAAAAGAAACTGATAAATTAAAATGCAAAGCCTTCCATGTGGTGCATTAAATTAGAGTTGTAATTTCCAGAATGTTGTGTTTATTGTCAGACTTGATCCCTTTTTTTCTTGCTTGCCTTGATTCTGTGTTTGGCAAGTCCTGTTAGTGAGTTCTTTGGTGTTCTATGCTGAATTCCTACGCCCATGCATATTTTGCAAAAGAGAGCTTGCAAGATCAAGCTGTTTATGAAATCCAGCTGATGAAATGCACATGCCTTGTTTTTTATTTTCATATTACAAACCTCCATATTCCCTTTGCTTTGCTTGTTTTCCCACTGTTAAATGTCACTTGCCTTTCCTTGAGCTTTAAATGACCCAGGCATGGGGCTGAATTGCTGGGGTCACCTCAATCAATTTATGACCTTAAAAATCCGATCCACACGGAAACTACTGGGCTGATGGAGCTGAACCCTAAAGTATACAGCATATTTGCTCCACAGAACTGGAAGCAGTAAAACAGTTTCTTTTCTATAAATATCAGTAACTCCTCTTGACATTTACAAGTACATAGTATTTTTTACACACTGCATGATCTCAAAAGTGCTTAACAGATCAGTGAACTGTGTATCTGCTCAGCATTTGTAACTACAAAGCCATTATGTGCCCTGCACCATCCCTCTCAAAGGCCCAGGACATTTGCATTAGCTCCTGTCCATCTCAGGGCCATAAATTGCAATTAGAAATATGGGCTACTTACTGAATGGTTGACCAGTGCTCTGATGCAGCCTGCGGGAAAATAGGAATGTTATTGTTTACTTTAACTAGGGCATATATCATACAGAGCCAATGACTTCTCGTTTGTTAAAAGGAGAGTTACTCTCAAAAATACTTCGGGGCATGTCCCATTGCTAGGGAAAAACCAAACTGAAACCCAAAAGCTAAGGCAGAGGATGATCTGAAAGTTTTAGATCTGAAGTGTTAGAACTGGCAAGCATTAAAAATACAGGGGGAGAGCCAAGTCAGATGTTTCTGTGATGTGGTAAAAATAAGCAGTGCGTGTTATAGCCTCTTCAGAAGGTGTGGGTTTGCCTTGTGAGAGGGAACAGTACTAGATGGAATAAACAGCTGTGGCCAGAAATCAAATTCCTGGCAGTTCAGCAGCTCTGGTCCTCCTTCTTCAGAACTATAAATCACCAGGGGGATTTCCCTCAGCTTGGCTCCTGCCAGCAGTTCTGCAAAATCACCAGACAGCCCCCACCACATGGTTTTAACTCCTGAACACTCGTATGTGTCAATTAGATTTCCTTGCTAAATGCTTAAGACATTGTGATTCAGAGCTGAATTACACACTTTGCACCCATTTTTCTTATCTAAACCAGCATATCATTGCTTACGTCCAGCTGGGAATTTCATCCTGGAGAGGAGAGACACAAGAAGTTCCTATCAGTGACCAAGTACAGGGTGAGGCAAGGGATAACAAATTTATTTACTGCACATGAACACAGAAAATGTAAAATCTACCCTGAGGTATAAAACTTATAAAACTCTTTTAAAATCATGAGGTTTCTCAACACCTCTGTCAGCTTCAACTGTAATGGCCCTATAAAAACTGAGGTGGGTGTCCATTGCTGCATGATGAAAGCTATCCCAATTTTAAAAAATCCTCAGAAACAATTAAAAGGTTGCTGAGACCAGATATGTGTGGGAGGCTGTCCTGACATGACAAGTTGTACAAGCATTGCTAAAGTCAAGGGAAATCCCAGACACCCAGAGCACCTATCTGGACTTTGTCCTGCTGGCTTGCAAGGCTTGTTCTCCTCTCTTTCCACCAGCCCATGCCCAGGGGATGTTGTGTCTCATACAGTTCCATCCCTGATTCAGATGTCCACCCAAGCTGTGTGATGAGACCACCTTACATTTCCTGAGCATGGTAAGGAAGTGCTCTTGTGTGTCATGAGCTTAGGTTGTGTGATAGAAACCATGCTTCTCCTCATCCCTGTGCATTTTTCCTTGGTGCTTTGCTGCCACAAGGTCATGGTCATGGATTTGGTGAGATTGGCTCTGGTGTTGCATATAACAGCGGAACAGGTGTGGGAATAAACAAATCCCAAACTGTGTTTCATGACAGCACCTGTTTTCAAACCCACAGCTGAAGGATTGAAGAAGAGAGGGTTTAAGACAGACAATAAACTGAGCTATTTAAAATGTACTGTCAACAGCCCAGTAAGCTCAGCATTCCATTTTCAAGGCCCAAAGCAGGAGGTGAGGTGCTGCTCTGCAGGCATCAGGATGCTGCTGCCTGGCCCCAGGAGCCACAGCCTGGCCGGCTCCTTGCTCTGCACAGGGGTGAGCAACCTTGCAATTGCAGCGATGTAGCCTCAGCCCAGGTGTGCACTTTGTGGTGGTGTCTCAGCATGCTGTATCCTAAGGCACAGATTCCCACTGGAATTTGGGAAACTCCTGCTGAAATGGTGAAGCTCAAGTGCCTACATGCCATGCAGATCTTGGCCTGAGGGCTCTATTGCTTCATCCACAGTTGCTTCACCCCTGACCTTGGGCTAGTGAGCAAAATGGCAGAGGGGCAGAGACGATCCTTAAAAGCCAATTCTGTGGTCAGAACCCAGCCTTGGTATCCACATGGTTCAGGTCCCACTTCCCTATCCCTGGGGGAGGGGGAAGAGCTGCTGCTCACTGCACTGAGGGCCATTTTCCTACTCAGGGCACCCCTGAGGTTGTGTCCCTGCCATGGGTGATCCCTTCTGGGGGACAAAGGGGTGGAGGGGAGCACACATGCACCAGTGGCTGAGCTGCCACGGTGTGGCAACCGTGTGATATTGCTCTTTGTGTCCCCTTGCACCCGTGCTGTACTTGTCCTCATTTCAAAACCTACACATGTGCCTCTGACCAAGCTTCCAGGCTGTGGCATGTTTTATGTGCCTTTATTAGCTCCAAAGCTGCAGTGAGATTACATGATGTCTAGATTTCCTTGCAGTCAAACTTAATATCCTGAGAAATGGGAAATTTTACTGAAATGCTGCAGCACTGGCCAGGATGTGGGAGGGTCCACCCTGCTGTTTCCATGCCTGTGTTGTTGCCATGGATGTGCAGAATTATCTGGCTTGACTTTTTTTTTTTTTTTTTTTTTTTTTTTTTTTTTTTTTTGTGCAGGGACCAGAGAGGGGTGACGTGGTTTTTTGTGTGTCAGGGTGGGACAAATGCATTTTAGGTAATTTTGCCACTGCCCAATTTAAATTATTGTGAATTTGTGATGGGAACTCAAAATGTATAAATCTGAAGAAACCTACAGGGAGAAAAATGATGGTGAAAACATGCTGCACGGAAAAAGGCATTCAGCCTTTTGAGTACTATGGGAAAACAAACATGAATTGCTGTAAGCAATAATCAGAAGGATATGAAATGTATGCTGGTACTTAGCTAGTATAAATATTCATTGCTTCAGGGGAGCCAGGCAAGCCAGCATCAGCTGAGGATATTAGCTACATGTCATGGACTGAAATATTTCTGTGAAAAAGAAAGGGGGTGGCTGTTTGCAACTGCATTTGCAGGCAGAGCCAAAACTCAGTCCCTTGGAAGCACAGAAGTGCACCCTGGCTCCCCTGCAGCCCTTAAAAACTTTATCCCGTCCCAGTGCCCTTGCTGCCGTCAATGCTCCTGCTTGGCTACTCCCAGTCTGGGATTCATTTCAGGTGGGAAAAATGGCAAAGTGCTTCTCCCTGGGAGCTTTGCTGCATACACAGGATGCTGGGAGAGGGAAGGTGCTGGAGGGTTCGCATCAGAAGTACTGAGCTGCTCCCAAGGGCTGGTCACCGCGGGGCGTTATCCAGCTGCAGGGCTACTGACACACAGCGCCAGCCTTGGAATCACCCTCCTATGAGATCCCCGCCTCCGCTCTCTAATGACAACGGGCAGGCTCCCGGGGAGAAAAAGCAGCAGCCAAGAGCCTTCGGGAGGCAAAGTTGCCAGGCTTACTCCCCAGTCTTAAAGTAAAACTCACCCTGAATGAAATCCAGCACAAATCCTCACTAAACGGAGATATGGTTGTTAGTGCTATAGTAGAGCCCAGGAAGGCTCCTCTAGGACTGCATCAGATTGCAGGGATTCAGACATACAAGGTGAAGAAAATGGCAGTCAGGAAAATGGGTAAATGAATCTTTGTTCAGTGTCAGGAAATTAATGCCAGCTTCTTAAGGCATGGGAAATGACATTGGCTGCCAAATACAAACTGCTCTGGATTTCATGGGAATAATTGTGACAGTGAAATATTTTCTTAACTTGACCTTTGGCCACATACTAAATGGAAAGAAGTAAATTTGGCACTGCAAATGCAAACTGAGCCCAATCAACTTATACCCATGGAGGATCTGGCCTTACAGACCCTGCTCCACAGGGCCAAATCCTGCTGTCACTTATGCTGGTGTAAATTTCCCTCTGTTTTGCTGAAGTGAGTGGAAGTACTGGGGCTTGCACTAGGTGAGTGTGAGCATGATTTAGCACTCAGTGAGGACTCTGCCTCGTGGAGGTCAGTGGTGTCCCAACTGAGCAAACCCCCAGCTCCTGCACCAGCTCCCTAAGGCAGAAAAGCAGGGGTGAGGGCCCCTCTTTGGGCTTAACAAAAATGTGGAGGTGGGAAGTCCTCACCAGAATTGCATCCCTGTTTGCAGACAACCTTCTGGAGATTAGTTCAGAGCCAGCAACCCCCTTTGAAGGGGTGAGCACACATCCACCAAAGCCAAAATGAAATCTCAGGTTTTGTAGCTCTGGTCTGTACTTCTGGTTGTTTCCAATGTGTTGATTACCAGTCCAGCCATGTTCATTTGCCTTCTCCCCTGGCACCTCTTAAGTTCAAATAAAGGAACAGTTATTGGCGTTACTACATATTTGTTTGTATCAGCCCAGATTAAGACTTGATGGTTCTGGGTTCAAACAACAAACAAAATGACAATATTAGCAAATGAGATGATGATCTGTTTCACATTCTCATTCTGGGCTCATTTCCACCAGTTTAATTCAAGAATTACATTAGAAGAATATAAAATATGATAGCGCTCTATTGGTACAACAGGACAAACAACCTGGACTCAAACCAGCTTATATTATCAGAAAAAAAGGCAGAACATATCAGGCAGGAAAAATATTTTAGAAAGAGAAATATGTCACAGCCCATTTTTGATTTACATTTCTGCAGTAATTTCATGGCAGAAATGTTAAGCAAGTGTTGTCACATAAGTTGCTTTCCTCATCATCCAAAAGCAAGGCTAATTACTTAGGTTAAAACTAAGAATGAAAGCACTGGTTGTTTAGGTTTCTTGTGTAAATATGCATCTAATTGAAAAATGGAAATCAGAGAAAATAATTCTGCAAAATATGGTACAGTCTTAAATTATGGGAGGTTAATACACATCCTCAGTGTTTTCAAATGCAAAAGACGGGAGGTTTCTATTTAATTCCTCTCCCTAGGGAGGAATTATCTGATCTCTAACATGAGAAAACACCAAAGCCAAGGCAAAGGCTTGCTGTTACTCTATCACAGAAAAACATGTTTCTTTTAAATTTCATCAGCTAGAAAATCAGTGAGTAGGGTTTCAGATTTCATAGAGGAATTTTACTGGGGTTTTTTTGGGCACAAATGATAAAAATGCTATAAATTCTATCTCAGACTCTGCAAGTGAAAGGTTTAAGAGATTATGTGAGTAAATCATTCATCCCTTCTGAATATCCTGCCGATAAAAGGGATCCCCTGATGTGATATATACTGTCAGGTTTGAATCTGAAGCAGAGAATTTCTTTCAAGTTCCCTTCAGGGAATCTGTACATTTCATGCTGAATATTAGGATCACCTCTCCAGGCATGGAGAGGAAGCTAGAATGAGACCCTAAAGCCATAGAGAAATTATCAGAAAGAGATAAACTGGTTTCCTTTTTTTTTTATTAAATTCTCCTATAACCAGTTTTATAACCTAGCAAGTCACAAAAATTTCACAGTACATTACACATGCTCGCTGGCAGGCATTTCACAAGATCAGGGAGGCGTCTCTACGCGTTCTGCCCTGGACTGAGCACAAAGGCAGAGGGCAGGGCTCCCACATCTCCCTTCCCGGAGGCGCCATCCCACTCTAACAGCTTTATATTTTGTTGACTGCTTCACCGCAACCGAGTCTTGTTACCAGCATTTCATGCCTTCCGAAGCCCTGTTACATTCTTGCGCGGGCTGACAGGCAGCACCCCATCTCTAAAGGGAGAGTGACCCTTGCCTTGCGCACAATTGCGAGCGCTCAGCAGAGGCGGATGGGGTGATGCTGCCGTGTGTGAACAAACGCGGTGCTACCGGCACAGTCTGGGACGCTCTGTGAGGTCAGGTGTGCACGGGACTGAACAAATACCTGCCCAAAGGTCAGACTGCGCTACTTAAGGGCAGATTTCTCTCCAATGTGCAGTCCCTGTAAGGTGCTAGGGGGAGCAGGAGGCTGCGGTGGTGCATGGCATTGCCTGCGTCCCTGGGCTGAAGGCACTGGTACCCAAAATTGCTGTCCCCCTGCTGATGCTGAGAGGCAGCACAAGCGCCTGTCTGCTGGGCCGTGCCTGGACTTGCTCCTCCTAAACGCAGGGAAAGGGCAGTAGGAATTTCCTGGAGAGCCAAGGTCAGGCCAGCGCCGGGCCCGAAGGAGCAGGGATGTTGCCTTTCACCGCTCGGTTGTGGGGCTTCTTCTCATTCCTTCTCTCCAGCCATGCGACGCAGGGAGCTCTGCAGTGGTCTGGGAAGCGAGGCGTTCCGCTCCCCTTTATGTGGGAAGCGGCCCTGTGCTGGCAGCACGATCCTCTCCCCGCCGGCCCGTTCCCATTCCCACTCCCGTTCCCATTCCCTCTGCCGGCCCGCGGGTCCGGCCCGGCCCGGCGCAGCAGCGCCCTCTGCAGCACGGCCCGGCCCGGCCCCGCCGCAAGGGTCACCCGGGCGCGCCTCCCGCTGAGCCGGGACCCGCCTCCTGGTGCTTCCTCGGGGAAATATTGTGCCTCCGCACCTGCGGCAGCGGCGCGGGGTTGTCGGTGTGCTGGCTGCGCCTTTGCTGCCGGGCCGGCCATCAGAGCGTGTGGCGCTCGACGCTGTAAAAACGCCATGTGCCTTGAGCTGCTCAGCAGGGGAAGAGCAAAGGATTTATGTGCGCTCTGAATGCCTCGTCCCTCAGCGCTGATGGTGCTTCTCCATCTCCTGCTCCGCGTGGGAGCCGCAGTGATAAATACTACTGACAGCAAGAAAATCCGACACACCGTGTCGAGCTCTCGCGTTGCTGTTTGCCGGCCATGTGAGCGGCCGTGAATCAGCGCAGGGGCACACAAAGAGCTCTGTGAGGCACCAGAGAAGTGCAGCTCAGAAAAATCCGAGCTGTGCTAATTTTAATTTGGAAAACGGCTTTTGGTAAACAGTTCAACCCAATAGGATTGAGTGTTAGCCAACTCCCTCTGCTCTCTCCCACGGGAAAGAGAGCTATAAAATAAAATCGACTCATAAAAAGCTGTTCGTCAACCTGTTCCCTACTTGTGACACAGGCTGGAAAGGGTCAAGGGCAGAGCTGAGGGAAAGGAGAAGGTAAGCAGCAAGGCTGAAATTCAGGAAGTGGATGACTGTGCACACCAGAGGACAAAAAAGCCATGAGAGGCTCAGACTGTTCAGAACCAGCGCATACATTCACCCCGGGAAGTTTAAAAGTTTGTGATGCCGAGTGATGATTCCCGTGTTCCAGAGAAAATGCGGCACATGTGTTTTCTATTTCCCTTTCCGAGCCGTTCCTGGTAGGGTGGCTGTGGGGACACGGGCATCTCCCGGGGCTGTGCTGCAGGGCTATTCCTGTGCCAGGTGGTTGGCAGTACTCAGCCTTGTGCTCAGAGCTGCGGCGGCTCCGTCCTGGCTGGCGGAGGCTATGCCTGGCCGGCTCCAGGTGAAGGATCAGACTCCCCTGGCAGCTTCTGCTTCTCGTTGTGCAACAGTGATGTTTTCTCAATGTGCAGCAGCTGCGCCATGGGAAACATGGGGTTAGCTGATTTCTAAGCAGCATTTTAAGTGGGTAGAAACAAGGGGGTTTGTCATTGAATAAGACTGGAGTTGTAGTGTTCCAGTACTTTCCAGAAGCTGTGCTTGGATGGCTTGAAATAGTAGTCTGTGAAAATGGATATTTTCCAAGGTGCCAATTTAAGACTCACTGAAGTCAATGAAATCAACTTTTTAATGGGTTTTCCTGGCCTGCAGTTTGAACTATAAACTACAGTGAATTTAGGGGAAGATCTTCAAAAACAGAAATATTCTGCACTGATTTGTTTGGTTTGGCAAGGCCTGCTCTAAAGCTTTATTAGTTTAAATTCAAGCAAGATCTAGGAAGCTTATGCTAATCAAAAAGTTCTTAGGAAAATGAGTCCAAATGTCTCAACTTTTCTACTTAATGGAAAAGCATCAGCCAAAAAAAGAGAAATGCTTTGCTGAAAATAGAGCCTAAAAGTTTGTCAGTAGTTAAAGTGTCTTTTACTTCATTTAGAAACTGTTTCTTTGTGTAGGACAGGTTGTCCAAATGAGGTACAAATACACTTCCTTCAAAAACATGAAAAAGATGCGCATTGTCTTGGCCATACTCACTCCTTAAGAAGACAGCAGGTTTTAGCAGAGTCCCAAAATACAGAGTTATTTCATTTACTGAAAGGTTAAAGAGAAATAAAGGAAGATAAGCCTGAGGGAGAGGAGGGTATGGATCTTTCAGTGCTAATCTTTCAGCCCACATAGCCACATTATCACACCAGTGTTCCAAATCTGAATTTTTCAGGGTTAGACTCTTCTGCCTTTGCTGGAACTTAAAGCCAATATGGATTTGTGGAAGTTTTGAACTCAGGCTTCTAAAATAGGATGTTGTCAGTAGGATATTGTGGAATGGGCTGTCAAAATCATCTTTTATTCTTGTATGTAACTTCACAATTTTTTGAGAAATAACATTCCTCTCCTTGTTCATCTGCTAAAAGCAGCTTGCTTACCCAGTAGAAGTATGCACAACTTTCCCAAGGAAGACGGTCATCATGTTCCTCCCAGCACTGTATAGGAAAAATCTGCTGTCTCACCTTTTATCTCTGTCATATCATAAAGTCAACCACCCCTTGATTACAGAAAATTTTTGATCAGCTCTGACTGTGGAGCTGATCACAAGAGTCCCAGCATTCACTCCCTGTGTTGTGCTGATGGTGTCAGCAGACATTTGATGGGAGATTTGAGCACCAAGGGGATCCAAGGTCGAGCATGAAGTAAATTGTATCTCAGGCCCTCTGTTCCTCTCCTGCTCCTGCCAGTGCAGGTGGGCTGCTGTCAGAATGCTGGTCTGAGACCTTTGCTTGTGCAATGTGTGCTGTGATTACTGCAAGGGTAATTGGAAAAAAACGGTGTGTCCACTGCAGTACAACACAGCTTGTCACCTGCAACATGGGTGTCAAGGCCTTGTAAGTTTTGAGGACAAGAACATTTCACAAGATGTCCTGTAAGGACAAGATGCAAAAAAGGCTATTAGTGCAAATAAAATCCTGGATACTGGCCTTGGTATGGTGGTGATGTACATGGGAAGCATCTTGTCCTGCTCACCTTTCAGACCCTGATGCTGGAACAGAGGGCTTCTTTCCCCTTGCTCCCAATAAAAAAATGCCACAAACCAACAAAGGCTCTTGCTTAGAAATCTGAGCTTATCTGCAGCTGTTTGCCCACTGCAGGCCCTGACAATATGGTCAGATGTTTTTGGGTAGTGTTTTTGGTTTTTTTTTTTTTAACAAAAGGACTCTGCTGCCTTAGGGCATTAATTTAGATGGATTTTACTAAATGTATAGGGAGCATAAACTGTTACTTGCTATCTTCCTTTCTCTCTAAATAAAAATGTATGTGCTTTCCTTTAAAAATGTATTTTGTGTGTAAGTCACATAGTGATAACATTAAATGTGGTATAAAGACGGTAATAAAAGTGGCTGTAACATTTATATATTTTTCATGACCAAAGTGCTCTGCAGTGGGAGATACTATAAATGCAAGCTTGCCACTGGAGGAAGCAACAGTCCTACTCTGCAAATGATGTCAGCCATGAGCACAGGCCCCAGTTCTTTTGGGCACAGAGTGGGTGGTAGGCAGCTCTCTGGGACAAAAGGAGGGCGAGACCATCTGCCCCAGCATGTGACTGCCATGGGAGGTTTGGGTGCTATTGCTGAGGAAGAGGCTAAGGTGGACAGGGTGGAAAATGCTGCTGGAATGGAGAGGAGACTCCATGCAGAAGCACCTCTTGATACAGCAGAGGAGGAAGTGCCTGTCCCAGGCCTCCTTCTCCTGTTGCACCTCAGCTCTGCCTCTTCTCCCTCTTCTTTCAGCAGCAGAGGCCTCTCCACTTTGAGGTCCTTGTGTTCAGCATCACCCGACCTGCTTAGAAGCCCTGGGTTGTCTGCAGGCACAGCATACTCCGTGAGGAAAAGAACATAAAAACAGCAGGAAAAGGGAAGAACAGGAAAAATACTGCTCTTGGCCCTTTAGCTGTGATGTAACAGGATGAAGCGAATTCCAGGCACGCTGACTGCCCTCTAGCTGTATCTTCTAAAACAGCCACAGCTTGCAGAACTCCACAGCCTTTTTTGGGGACATTTTTTCCATTGGGAGCATGGCTCATCTCCCTCCCCAGCCTGTGGCCAAGGAGCCGGTCGGTGCCTTCGCTGCGGGCTGCAGCGGGCAGTGTGCGCCAGAGCCGGCGGGCCCTGCTGCCGCCGCCTCTTCACAGTGCACCCGCGGGCACGGGGGGAAAGGGAGCGCTGAAGCACTTGAGGCTGCAGATCCTGGCAGCAGTGCCCTCATGAAAGCCACACTGGCTGTAAGGAAAACCAAGAGCATATGAGCATCTGAACTGCTCTCCATCGAAGCGCATTCAGCATTCGCACGGGCACGAATCTGCAAAGTGAATTTTTAAAAAATGTCCAGTGACTTTTACAGAAAACACACAATGAATATTAAATAAAGGGCATTGCCTATTGCTGCACTTCAGATGCTGTTATGTGGTGTGACTTTTTAAAAATTTCTTTAAAAGGTCATGCTGTTTATGCTGCATAATATATAATACAATTGCACTGTAAATTAGAGACATGCTTTACAGCCTGGCTGCTGTGCTTCATGGAGGTGAACAAAATTTGAAATCACAGTTCTCCTCCCCATGGGGAAACAGTTGTGGGAAATATTTAATATCACAATATTCAGGGGCTTAATGGCCTAGTGATGAGCTATGGAGGCCTCTCTAGGACACCTTGCTACATCTCCTGTCTGCTTTCTAGTCTCTCTAGATAATTTTTCCATTCTTAACACTTTAAAATTTAGTTTTAATTTACTGTTAACAGGATGTTTAGGGTAAACTGCAGCATTACCTAACCCACAGCATTTCCATTAGCTGCATGGGATATGCTCAGCCCTGACAGGTTTCTCCCCCAGCAGACAAGAGTTGACTGTTCTCTGTGTTGATATGGTTGTAGGCCTGTGCCGTTCCTATATACATTAACTCTCTGGGGCGATTAATTATTCTATTCCTTTGTAATAACTTCAAAAATTCAAAAATTCTTTCCTTCCAGGTAAACCACAGCATAGAAACTGGATTCTGAGGGACATGCAGCCTGATTCCAAAATTCCCTCAGGACAGCTCTTCAGGGAGCCAGTATCAAAGGTAAGCAAATAGGTTAAAGCCATGGATTATTGATCCTTATTTTAAAAACTTCAGCTCACACATTGCTTCAAAGGGCAGAATACACAAGAATGAGAGCAGCCATGGGGCAGAGAACCAGACTGCATAAAAACACTGGAAGGCATTTTGGTCCCACTTCACTGTGGAACACGTTTGAAAAGGGATGGGAAGACTATTGAGAAATAACACTGACTGATGCCAGGGTGAAGAAATGCCAAGTAAAAGAATTAAGCAAATAAACAGGGTTTTGGAGAAGTGTTGAGATGTGCAGGAAGAGTGTAAGACAAGGAGGAAACTGAGAAGCAGATTTCTTCCACCCAAGGGTACAGATGGTAAGCCTTGCATGAAATGGAAGTTACATGGGTTATTCTTTAATAAAAATGAAAAAGAATATAATTTCACATTCACGGGTCTCTTATCAGAGACTGTTTTAAGAATAGTATGTGGATTGGAGGGGCTGAACACAGAGGACTGAATTACTGTGTAAGCACTTGCTACCAAAAAGGTTTGCAGGACAACAGCTGCCACCCAGATGTGGGCACCGGGACTCTGAGGGGCAGCACTGAGCAGTGTCTCTGAAGCCAGTTGTCATAAATTTTATTTCAAAGGCAGATCTAAACTGAGGCATCATCCTAATAGAGCCTTCTTGGAATTCATTCCTGGTCCCTGTATTAGTTATAGAATTTGCTACAACACTTGTGCATTATTAATGAGTTACCAGAAGGAAATGTTTATGTTTGTAGAACTGATTTTTTAATATAAAGCCATTTCTTGTGTTTAAATATACTATTGATATGATCTGCAACATACTAAAAATACCTTAGAAAAAGCAGAAGAAAGAAACGTTTCACACATAGGCACATATTAAAGAATTAAAATAACAGTTTCTTCAAATTCTGTCCTAGAAGAGACAGGTAACAACTTCTTTTTTCAAATGTCAACCAATGCAAAGAAATTGATCAAAATTTCAGGATAAAATATTATCTTATGGGTGAAAACTCTGTGGGATTTCTATAATGACATTTCTGCTCAACACATCTTAAGTTTTATTTAACATGACTGCTTACTGAGAATGCTCCTAGTTATCTGGTACAGCTTAATTTCATGAAAATATTCTATTTTCTACTGAACATTGTTAAAATACAGCACAAAATTTTAGAGATTCTTGTGAGGGTTAGCATTACCTCACAAGCTTAAGAAAAGAACAAAGTTCTCATTTCTGCTGTATGATAACAACATTTACTCAACCCACCCAGTGATCTTATACATCAGTGCCCTCAAAAGCCTGGCTTCATAGGTGACAGTGTTTTTCCCACTGTGCATCCCATTCTCTTCAAGGGGTTGCTCAATGACAGCTGGGATGTTTCTTCCATACTGTTCACACTGCTTCAGAAACTGCAGGCACTCCTGAATCACACTGTCACGCAGCATGAGCATGTGCTTGGACATGTTCTCCAGCAAGGACAGGAAACACCGCTTAGCATAATACCACGTGTCCGTGCTCAGTTTTTTGTTGTATGGCTCCAGGCTTTTAATGATCCTTGAAATACCGAAGTCGTAGTTTCCCTTCACACAGTAGAGGGTACCAATGACTAGATTGACAATGCAGAGGTGGTAGGTATTTTTATCAGGATGATCATAAGACAGCTGCTCTTCTGCCTTCTCGATCTTCCTCATTAGTTCCTCTGCATCCTCATTCTGGCTTGTCAGGATGTAGGAAACACAGAGGTTTGCTAACACGATGGCACTGACATCGAGAATGTTGTCGTAGTGCTTTTTAACTATTGGCTCATAAAAGCTAATAGCCTCTTTGTACTTGTTCTCCTGCATGAAGAGCACGTGAGCCACATTGAGCTTCCACACCTCATGTTCCTTGCAGAACTCCACTGATTTGTGGAAGATCTTTTCTACCATTGTGTAGTTCTTCATGTCCCAGTAAATCTTTGCCTGGGCCATCAAGACAGGTATATATTTATCCATAGTCTCATCATACTCATTAATTGCCTTTTTTAGAGCGTCATCATCCCAATTTTGCCTAGCTTCCTGTACCTGTTTTGTGAGTTTTCTCAGCTGCTCAGTAATTGTCCCTGCCGAATCATCTAGCTTGTGGAAAGCCTCCTCAGGGGCAGTTTGACAAGTAATAATGGCATCCAAGAAGTTGTACAGATAAGGTGTGAGCAGTTTGTAGGTCAGGTGGGCATTCTCTGCCAGCACATCAGCTGCCAGGTCGTAGTATTGATACTTGCAATAGAGAAGTAGCAAGTTACCAAAAGTTTCTGGTGGATAGGGGTTCTGCAGGAGAAGAAACTGCAGCTTCCCAAACCCATCAGTGGGCTGGCTGTCCATGTTCATGAGTGCTTGGTTGTGCAGCGTGACGGGATCCAGCTCCTCCTCAGCCCTTGGAGGCATATCCGTGAGAGCATCCCGCGCCGCTCGCACGTTGCGCACCTGGTACTCAATGGCCGCCTTCAGGTTGAAGGCCTCCACCAGGGCCGTGCGGTGCAGGAGCAGCGTGTTGCCCACGCTGCGGACGTCGATGCCCTCGGTGTTCATGCCCACGTTGAGCTCTGGGTGCTGGTGGATGCCGCGCCTGATGATGTCGGATATGTACTTGAGGGCAGCGGTGTACTGCTTGGCCGCGTAGGAGCACAGCGCCATGTTATAGGACAGCTCCGGGCAGTACCCCAACACTTGCATGGCGCTGGCAAACTTGCCGCTGGCCTCTTCGTGCCGGCCCTGCCGGTACAGCAGGCAACCCAGGTTGACCTCGGCATCGGCCCGCTCCGAAGGGTCCTCGGCTGCTCCGGAGCCGCCATCAGCAGCGGCGGCGAGCTCCTCCTCCACCAAGCTCTGGGCCGCCGGGAGGTCGCCCTGGGCATAGTGGACAGCGGCCTGGAGGCGCAGGGCCCGACGGTGGAAGGCGGGGACGTCCAGCAGCGGGCTGGCGACGCGCAGGGCCTCGGCGAACAACCCGGCCTTGTAGAGGGCCTGCGCGTGGCACAGGCGGTACGGGAGCAGCTCTGGGTGCAGCGCCACCAGCTGCTCGTAGCACTCGGCCGCCGCCGCGAACTCCTGCAGCTGGTAGTGGCAGTAGCCCAGCAGCGAGAGGCAGCCCCGGGAGCGGCAGCTCTTCTGCAGCCCGCGGTTTAGCAGCGTCACCGCCTCGGCAAAGCGCCCGCCGCCGATGAGCCCGTACACCACGGCCGTGTGCTGCCCGTCGGCTACCGGCGCGGCCTCCATGGCCGGCCCCGGCACAATCGCGGCGGCGCAAGCGGAGCCCTCGCTGCCATGGCAACGGCGCGGCCGGGGCGGAAGTGCTCCCGTGCGGGCGGGCGCTGCCCCGGAAGCGGTGGCGCGCGGGGCAATGTGGCGGGAGATGGAGGCTGCTCCGCCGCCAGTGGGAGCTGGTGCTGACAGCGGAGCCGCGTCCTCTGCCTTTACCCGCCCTCCTCTGCTCCCCTCTCTGCGCCCGTCTCCCGAGCACCGACACGGCGTGTTCAGTGCGGGTTCCGAACTGGCGCAAAGAGCTGGAGCGTCCTGAGATCGCTGCCTGGGCCAGAATGTTTCCCTTCTTTCGACATCTCGTGCAGTTGGGAGGAGTAAAGAGTAAAAATCAGCTCCTGTATTTCTAAATGCTGTGTAACAGTTCCCTTAAGCAGTAAGTGGTGTAAAAGCAGGCTCTAAGCTAAACACTTATCCCAGGGTAGGGAGCATTTAACTTCTGTCTTGGGCTTTGTCGACATGAAACCTCCCCTTTACAGTCCATCAAGATGCAAAGGCTGGTGGAAAGCAGGAAGTACGTCTGTACCTTGGTACAATCTGACAGCTCTCCTGCAGCTTTCAAAAGTAGAAGAAACTATCAACTTTTCTTATTCAGTAATGTAACTGCTTTGGCAGGACTTCTTTCCAACCACCCCCACCCCCTTCCCCGCCCATGGTATTTCTACTGAACAGTGGTACTCCAGACCACAGACTGAATAATCTTGTGTGATTTCTGTACATGTGAATAGCTCCCTTAGGATCACCAGACAGATCTGGTTTCTGGCCATTCCAGACAAATGCCAAGCATATCCAGTGAAGGAGTTTGGTTTGCCCCCAGGAATGAGTCCTGCAAGGTTGTATGTCAAAAATTGTATCTGGGTTGCTCAGTCTTGCATGTTTTCAGGATCTTCTATTTGTGTGATTCAGTAATCGATGGATACCACTCTGATTAATCACAGCAAAGTAGTTTCAAAGAAAAGTAATAATAATAAAGAAAATCATAGTAAGCCATTAAAATTATTTATTTTTTAAAGACCAGTAAACCCAAGTTGCTATTTTCAAAAGCATGCGTTGAAAGCTGAACCAGAATAGTTTGATCTGCCAAGCAAAACAATAAGATTAATGGTTTTAAGGTGAAAAAAAAGAAAAAAAGAAAGGAAAAGGATGCAGAAGTCTCTTAAGTTACACATTTTGCAGGTATCTGGGATCCACTTGCCTTAAAACAGACACATGGTATTTCTGTGCATCTGTCGGCTGTCTCCCACAGGCAAAAGTTTAGGGTTTATAATGATATTCCCCAGAAAACTAAGATGCAATAGCCAACATGCTTAGAAATTTGTAATTAAATACAAAGTAATCCAAGAAAGAAAAAGTAGGAAGCAATATACAGGAAGTATTCCAATAGTGGCACATTCCAGTGACAGGAATCTCTGGGGCATCTCAATTCAGCAGATTATATGTTCCATTTCACTGCTATGTTAGAAAACATTCACATGATTTTAATCTTTGAAAACTCTTCCTTTGAAAAAGCCAATAAAAAAACCTTCTTGCTTCATATTTTCTCGCCCATAACACTGTAGGCATTGAAGTGCCTGTTAGTATGTTTTATGTATCTTTGAAATAAACCTGTTTTAAAATTTCACTCAATGCACAAATGACTTATCAGGAACTAAAATTGTTTTAATTTTATAAAGGGAAAACACGTATTTGGCCTGCAGACTGAAACACTCCTGGTTTTCCACTAGAATGAGTTTATCTAAATATTACAAATGATGTTAGGCACTGCTGGCTGCAGTTTTCAAAAATAATTTGCGAGTACTAGTATTGGCTTTGTTGGTAACTACAGGCACATTATGAGATTGCAGTGCACTCTGAGAGGGAGCAATTAGCAAGGTCGCCAGACCAGGAAAATGCAGCTGCTGTACCAAGGACACCACCTGAAGAAATACCTGAGCAAAAATGAAACATACTTGTCTATGCTGTGGTTACAAAACATAAAACTGACCTTCTTGGCAAGACCCCTGGCTCTGTAAATAGGGGTTGGCTGAGACAGAGCTGTGTGGAGAGTTCTGTGCCCACCTTCTTCATGAGGCATTGTGTTTAAACCTCAGTGAGCTACTGCTGCCTGACCTTGTGCAACGCTGCTTTGGAGCAGGAGCAAAACCACATCCTGACAAGCAGAGTCTGCATCTCCATCACATTATGAAGCTGTTCTTGTTTGTCTGTAGGTCCTGGGCTGGGAGGGAATTGTCTGCTTTCACTACTCGACCTATGGCCAAAGACACCTATTGGACACCTTGTTTTTGGGAGGTTCTTCTGTCTCAACCACAGGAGAGCCTCTACCCCAGGTGCTCCTTGCCTTGAGCAGTGTTCAGTTTTCTGGTAGAGTCACATTGTCATGTGGCAGAGGAGCACTGTAGTCCAAGGGAGTGCACATACAAGACCTGAGCTCTTACACCAAAGCCTGTCTGCTCCATTCCCTTCCCAGGAGTGAAGCCAAAATTGGGGCTGTACCCAGTGGACCTCTTGGTCTTCTTGCTGAGCACATGCAAGGGACTTTGGCAGAAGGGCAGGAGACAAGCCCACTCATGTTACTCTCCACCAGCTGGTGGGGCAGATGCATCTGCAGTTCAGAATCCTGCTGGAAATCAAGCAGGATTTGAATGTCAAGCTCCTTCCTGATTAGCCTTTGCAGTTGTAGAACATTTATGGTGAGTTTTTTTAAATTACTGTTTTATTTGGGTTTCATTTTTTTTTTTTTTTTTTGTGAGGAAAGGGTGATTTTGGTAAGTGGTTTCACAGGTGGGAATCCCGAGTGAAATTACTGTTTGCCCTGAACTACCTTTGAAGATGGGGATGAAGACCCAGATCTTCTCCTGAGCATTTTCTGGTCACAGAATTAAGGCTGCTGCCTGGCTCTTGTGAGACCTCAAGGCCTGTAGTTCATGGGCCTAGAAACCTGACTGACTTCAGGCTGCAGTTGGCATGAGTCAGTGGGACACCTAGAAAAAAGGCATTGCCACAACCAACCTGAAGCACCTCCAGGTGTCCTGGGGACAATCCATGTGCCCATCAAATTTTAGCACTGGAATTGTAAAGGCTAGAGGCCTCATTCAAGGCCAGATTTCCACTTACAGCTGGGGCAAATAAATGGTGACTTGTCTTTTGCTGATGTGCTGGGCATTTCAAGGGAAAGGCCAAGCAGCACTGTCCTGGGTAACTGCTGTGTTCTCCATGTGCTCTCTTGATTTGTCCTTGCCTCTTGTGGACCCATGTTTTATGTGCATTGACAGAATTAGGTTGATTTCAGTGTTGTTTTTTTAAAACCTCTCTTTGTTCAGCAGGAAGGGAAGCAAGTAAAAGACAGAGAATGAGATTAAATAACCTACACAATCAAGTCTCTTGTGCATATCTCTGAGAGTTTGGCAGAACTGACTGAAATACTGGGAAATTGTTTCCCTATCAAAAATAATGAAAAGCAGATACAATTTTTGATCACCAAGTTTATAATCAGTGGCTAAAACAGTGTTTCCCACAATCTTAAAATATAATAGACTTGAAATATGTTTCTTTACTGTACTGCATTTTGCTTCCACAAAGAATCATTTTTTTCTCACATTTTTTTTTCTTTTTTTTTCTAAGCTAAGTCTTAAAAGAAGATTATAAGATTTTTGTTTGCTTAGTTGGTTGGTTTCTTTAAGATTGAGCTATATGACTTTCAGAGACCAAATGCTGTTCTGAGATGCAC
>VZSR01000205.1:3529785-3645270 GCA_013398615.1 Brachypodius melanocephalos
GTGGAGTTGTTTTGTTTTGCCTGAGAACAATTTGGTAAGATCAGACAGTGTGCTCTCGTTTTCTTCCTTGTGATGGAGGAACAGAACCATAACATTAGTCAGCAGTTTCTGAATTTTGACCCACAATGGCAAAGATACCAAAAGACAGGAGAAATAGATGGAGGCAATTACAAACAGTCACTTGATTGATGGTTGACATTGTTAGGGCTTCACTGTGTGTCAGGCTGTGGTGCTGCCGAATCCCCATCCCTGCCAGTGGGTGTTGCCATGGGCAACAGTGCATTGAAGCCAATAAAAAGGAGAGGAAATGAGGGGAGACTCAACCTTCGGGGAGGCTGTGGGGTATGCATTATAAATTATGTTATACTTAGCAATATGCAATATCAAAATTCAGGAAAGCCGTGTGTACCTGCCAGCAGTACTGTCGGTTCCTAGTATCTGTTTTTCCTATAAAGTACGTGTTGTATGGCTTGCTGCTTACTAAACTGCATTGGGCTTTATTCAGAGAAGAAAGAAGTGATAAAACAACAGCAGAAACATTTCCATTTGGTGCATGTACTCACTGCTGTGCAGTTTGCATTTCTGCTCCTTCCCTGCTTCCTTCTGCTAGAGAGTGATGTGGTTCAGTTGTGCACTAACAGATTGGCTCACAATGCTGCTGAATTTCCAGCTATTGTCCTACAAACCATTACAAGCACAGAGCATTTTTGTTTTGTTGTGTTTCTTTTGAAGAAGAGATCAGCAGATTTTTTGTTTCTGTTTGATTGTCACACAGATGTAGTTAGCTTTTCGAAGGCTCTAACAACTCAGTTTCCTTAGAAAGGAGAAAAGCTCTTTTAGCATCTGGTCATCTGGGCCAGGTTCTGATTTCCATTAAGCTAGTGCGTTTTCAAGGTAATTCCCCTGAAGTAAATGGAGTTTGGCACAGGTGTACAACTAAGCTGAATTCAGCTTTAATTTCTGCTGCCAGACAACCCTATATTTAGAATCCCATTTTTCATGGAGTACAAAGGCTTTTTTTTTTTTCTTTTTTTCTTTTTTTTTTTTTTTTTTTTTTTTTTCCCTATGAATGGGCACTCACAAGCACTGCAACATGACTCCTCTCCTGTCTGGAGGACAGCAGAGAAAGCACTCTCAGGTCAGAGATCACAGATTTGCTGTATTAGTGATCTTGACACTAATGGAAGAAGACCAACTTTCAGGTAATACTAGGGTCATCACACAGAGACATGTTTGGTTTTGTGACCCATCATATTCGATCAGATTTTCAGGGACACCTTTACCACAGATGCTTGTGAGCCTTCACTAGTGCTGTGCTACCTGCAGTAATAGCATTTGAAATTGTACTAAAAGAACTGTGAGAAGGTAAGGGTAGTCAGTCCAGTTTGATGATATTCTACCTCTCTGCCATTTCAAAATACGAATTTCGACTGGAAATTGTACTAGAAAGGCTTATCCATGGTCTGCTTTTCAATGTAATATAAACCTGAAGCACAAAGCAACAGATTTCCTTTTTTATTTGTATTTCTATTTTTAAAAAAAACCATTAATCTTTTCCTTAGGCGACACTATAATTTTTTAAAAGTGAATGTGTTACAAGAGCATTTTTAAAGGGGAAAAAACCCTCTAAAATTACCATGCAATATCTTGCCTTTATGCAAACTTCCTCTTGCTGAAAAATTTACTGTACTGTTAATATGAATTTCTCAGGGAAGAAGGGACAGCTTAGTGTTTTTAAAGATAATAAAGTTTGTTTTTAAATGTAGCAAAGGTAGGCAATTCTAAAGGCCCTGATCAATCACTAAGAAGCTTTGTTGTAAAAAAATACTTCTTCAGAATACAAAGCAGGCTTTTCAGAACATTCAGGCATAAAAGAGGAGGGAGAGTAAGAGAGGAGCATCACAAAAGCAGGCATAATTGATTCATAACATGTACTGAAGAGATGCAAAACAACAATGTAATTACACACTATTCTGTTTTCTGCAGCTCCTTGCATATGAATTGGCCAGCTTGCATCCCAGTCTTGCTCTGTATTATTAATTTTATTAAGCTGCGAGTTCTTATATTTCAGTCTGTTGTCAGCTTTACAGATTTTTACAGCAGCAGTTGGGAATGTGGTGGGGCTGAATGAATGCTTCTGTTCAGTGTTCCGTGGCGCTCCAGATACCAGAGCAATCCCACTGCAGGCTTCTGTTCAGTCCCACTAAGTCTTCCAGGAAAAGCAAACTACGCTGCCATCGAGATAATATCCCATCAATTAAGCATGTCTGGGAAAGCATTTCTTAAAAAATGGTGGGTATAAGCTTATGAAAACCTTTCAGGTAGCTCTTATTGTAAAGTGACACACATATTTGCAGGCTTAATTTATGTCTTTGAGAGACATGGTGAAGCTAGAGGAAAAGGAGGGCAAGGATGCCGCCTGAGAAGGAAGTCTTTTTTGGTGCAGCTCCTCCCATTTACCTCTATTTACTGCCACGGAGTCCAGCATAGGCTTCAGTTTCACATTCAGCTTCACTAGACACTGGAAGAAGATTAAAAAGAGGATGAGAGAACAAATACTGACAGTATTTCCACTCCTTTCAAGGATGGTCCACGGCATAACAGGGGAAAAAGAGAGTTTAATCTGCACTATGCCCCTACCCTCCTCACTCCCAGCTGTAAATAAATACCCGTGGACGTATTCTTCCTATTGAGTTCTCTTTATCTATCTGACTTGTAAGGGTTTAAGGCACCAGAAATGTAAAAAAAAGGCACATAAGATGGCATGGGTGCCGCTCAACTCTTTAGCTTTTTTGCAATCTTTAAAAATAGTCCTTCTGAGGGATCCCCAAGTGCCTGAGGCTACCAGCTATGGCATCTATGAGCAGGAAGGTCCACTGTCTGGATGACAAGCTGGACAAAGCTGAAATAATCTCCCTAGTGCTAGATTCTTTTTTCCTATAGATGACTAAACCACAACAGTGCTGTGCTTTCCCAAGCTGGCAGAAAAAAACAATTATTGTGTGCTCAAATTAAAGAAATAGAAATGAGTTTTCTTTGAGGTTGCACTGAAATTGCCTCTTCTCTACATACCCAGTCCAAAGCTCACAGAGGCCAGTAAGAATCTTTAATCTGGTTTCATCTGCCTTTAGATACATCCCCAAATTGTGGGATTCCTGCATACCTTTGCTACAGATTTATTTTACCTTTGCCTTTAATACCAGCTGCTTATGTGCAAAGACCACAAGTGCTTCACTTGGTTTTGTATCTATATTAGAGAGAGACAGAAATAAACAGCAGCAGTGGATGTCAGGAAGGGGTTAACCAGTTGCCTCCCGAGTGGTCATGTAATGTGCCCTTTCAGGACAGAGGAGTGTTCTTTTGCAGCTTTTCTGGTCAGCAAGCAGTAGTTTTTGGTGAGAGCTGGGCAGCATGCTTTCTCCTATAGCATGGAAACTATTTGTTGGAAAGAAAGATTGATGCCAGATTAAAAACCAAAAAGGACAAAGAAGACAGCAAAAGTTGTTCTTCTAAAAGTACAGGAAATTATAAGAAAACGAAAGGAAGGGGGAAGCAGGTACCTTTGCAGTTGATCAGTTTTTGCTTTAAATAGCAGGGTTAACAGCAACTGCTTTAAATGGTCCCCAGAGCCCAGACACCACTAAACAACTGGATTTTTTTATAGCTAGCTTGCCAGCCATGGGAGCTTGGCTTGAAGCAAGTCTTCATAGATTTTTAATTGAGCTATTATATGATAATTAAGGGTTAATGGCCTGATTTTAAGATGTGCTGAAAACTTGCAATTTCAGTTGACTTCGGTAGGAAATATGAATGCTCAGCACTTATGAAAAATCACATCATGAGGAAGAAGCTGGAACTTGAATCAAATCCACTTGAAATTATTGCCTTAGAATATGGCCCAGACTGGGCAGGTAATTTTGCAATCTTGGGCCTGGGGTAAGAGGCAGGGTTCACTGCAGTCTCTGCCCTCCTAGAGCATTGCTTTCTGTTGATAGTCATTCATTTTATAGAATGGATAAGGATTTTAAACATTCCCGTCAGCATGCCTCACAATTCTGCATTTTTATATTGTTATTTCAGACTGTTGTGTATTCCTTAAACTTGTTTTGGCAGAGTCTAAAACAGAGGGGCTGTAATGCATTATAAACAGCTGAAAGTATCTGAAAAGCTCACTGCCATTACCATTAGCATCTGCATTACTGCTGCCAGCTCAGTGTCTAGAGCAAGCACATGGGATGCTCAGCCCTCAACAGCAACGTATCAGATCCTTTCTGAGCAAGGCCAGTATCTTCAAAAAGTTTTTGTGAAGTATTTTTCCAATATACACCTTAGATTTAAAAAAAATTTTATATATATATATGTATATATATATATAAGCAAACAGCCTAGTGTTTAAATCACTGTTTAAAAATCAGCATGCTTCAGACCTCTCTAAGTACAAAGGTGTTCTGGACTCACATCCTGTCAGTCCTAGGGTCTGTAAGCACAAAATGCAGTACAGGCTGTTCCTGTAACATACATATATATACACACACACTATACCCAGGAACTTACAGCAGCTACAGGCAGCATAGAGAGGATGGAGCCCACTGGGACTGTGGCCTCTGTCTCAGTGTGGCTGTGCAGCTCTCAGCTATGCCTGTGTCCTTTCTGTAACCTTGCTTTTTTGCCAGGACTGACCACAAGACCGTGCTGTTTTCCAGCCTAGTGCCAGGGAGCAATTGGAGAGGTCTGGGCATGACCTCCTGCTGTGCCTGTCCCTCCAGGCCTTGGCATCTGCCATGGCTTATGGCAGGAGACAGCCCTGTCACGTACTGTGCCAGGATGAGTGCGAGTGCTCGAGGTGCTCACACCAATTAGCTTTGCATCCACTACAGCAGGGACCAGGAGCCCAAGTAGGCTGGGAATAGATTCAGGAAGCACCCCCACAGTTCTATGGGAATCACTGTTATCTTATGAGCTGTAAACATATTTTAAGTCTGTAAGTAAACACGCATATATTTTTTCAAAATACGTATCTAAGCAGACATTAGAGTCTAATAACTCAGGTGCAACAGAGGCTACCAGGTAAATAACAAGAATAGTTAATTACTAACATTAACTTTGATGAAATAGATTATAAGGAGTGTTTAAGAAAGAATAAACCATTTCTTTGATAATAATTTTTACCAGAGCACCAGCAATTAAATCAATGGAATACGTACAGAATATATAGTGTAATTTTAATAAACTTTATTTTGTTACACATTAATTTAGCTTAGTGATACTTGACAGTGCAGATTTTGCACTTGGTCTATAAAATGTCTTTATTCAGACATTGATTTGATGTTTGAACCACTGCTTCTGTATTTAGGATCCTTTCACTTTGGGACTTTTTCATTCTGATCTAGTCTTTTAATTAAACTGACTAATATAATTCCTATGGAAATTAGCTTTTATTTTATTTTTTCCAGCTACCAAAGCATTTCAGTAGGGCTTCCCTGATACAAAGTGCACAAATTGGATTTTATTTCTTCTTGAGATGTAATTAAAAACTCATTTGATTACTATATATCTGGCCCTGTTTTAATTATTAAACTCCAGTAATCAATTTGCTTTTATGAAGCTTCTGGGAAATTATCTCAAAAGCAACACATTTCTTTCCCTTCTGGCAGGGTCTGGACCATTTACTGAATTACATCCATTGCACCTGTTCCTGATCTGGATTAAACCACCAATTTATTCCCAAAGCTTTCTAAGTTTATTTGGCTGTAGCCTCGTCAGGGTTTTCCACCTCCTGGCTGCAGTTTCTGCTTTCCACTTTATTGCATGAGAACCCCTTGATGTACTGCTCCTCCATGCCGCTATTTTTGATGCCTGCCTCTTACAAACAGCTTTGCTAGTGATCTGTCTAATTTGGTGTCTAGGTTCTTAATGCCCTATTTATTACTTTCCTTCCTAGGAAAAGGCTTGGTCTTCACCAGCTGTCTGACATGGGATACCACCGCACAGACTCAGTAGCTGCAGAAACGCCCTGCTCCTCATCCCTGCTTGGTGCAGCAGGCGGGCTGGGAGCTGGCAGGCAGCTGGGGAGAGGGAACCCTTGCCTGGGTGCGTTCCTGTCTCCCGAGGCCTGGGACCCCGCTGCCCAGTCCTTCCACTGCAGTGCAGCTGCCTTGCTACACAGCAGTAGGTACAGGGCTGGTGACCTTTCCAATTCTATCCTCTTTACTGTAAAAGCTGCTCTTATTCCCAGTGATAAAGCGTGGGGGAGGCACTGCCTGCTTCAGCATTAGGAAAAGCCAGAGAGGTTTGCAGTTCCCTTCTGCATCCAGGCATTACCTCAGATGTGTGACTAAGCTGTTTGTCAGAAAGTTACTGTATAGCAGTGTCTTTTTCTTAGTACCTTCAATTATTTAGATGTCTTTTGGGACTGTGTACCACTCTGCCCACAGCATTCTTTCCTGAGGTATAGCTCTGCTTGTATATAAGCTCCTCCAGCACGAGAAAATGTTAAAGAAACTTCAGCACTACATTGTGTGCACCTGGGAGAAGGGCAGGACTGCCTGAAGGAAGAGCTCAAAATGGGGAAGAGCGTAAGATATTCAGAGGGAGTTATTTATGGGAGAAGGTAAGGAGGGCAGAATGGTTTGGGGTTTTTTTTCTTTCCTTGTATGTAGACATGTACATTTTGGTAGGTATAAGCATATGGAATGCAGAAACAGTAGCAGTAGAAACAAACCCCTTCAGGGAGAGGGTGATGGGGAGCAGTAGAGGCATTTGTTTGTACCTCTGGGTACCGACTTCCTGGGTTGAAGTGGGGAGTGGAGGGAAGAAGACTTCATCTGATACATCCCCTTCATCTCTGGGGAAGGATATTAGCCAAACTGCCAAGATGCAGCACAGATGTGGTCAGAGGCTAAACTATTGCTAAAACAAATACAAAATTTTGTTGTATTCTAAGACTAGTACCAAATCTCTTTAAAGGGGAGCACACTATGTCCAAACTTACAAACACTGCAGGACTTCCATAGAATATACTTTTCTTTTTGCCCCCTCCCTGCCAGAGATTCTCATCCAAATATTGACCAATTCTGACCTTGCTTAACTTACGAGCTTTGACAAGATTACAGCTCATGAAAGTATGGTTGCGGGGCTAATATTTGTAAAGCGAGTTTATGGAATAAGACCATATAAATTCATTTTTATGACTGAGCACATATAAAAAAGTTATAGGTCTCAGTGTTCACTCTACTTTGGAACCCAGTGGTTTCTAATGAATCACTTTTATTATGTAGGCAGTTTCTTAGTTGGAAGGGAGGACCAGTGACCGAGAAGCCATGGGGATAAATTCAGACTTGGTGTAAGCATATGAAGCATTGTTGAAGTCAAGAGAGTCATGACCAGTTACAGCAAAGCTGAATTGGACTCCTGAGTTTTGCTGAAGTGGCTTTCACATGAGAATACATAGGCCAAAGGTGAACCATCCATCTGAAAGTCCTTGAACTTCAGATTAGGTAAAAGGGAACCTGTGCTGCAGTCATCGACAGATTTTATCTTCATAATACAAATACTTGATGGAAGTTGTTTTAAAAACCCAAAAGTATCTCTGTATATATGCCCATATACTGAACTCCAAAAAATTGCTAGAATTCTACCTTCCATAGTAAAATACAGAAGATAAAGTGATACAGAGAAGATGTAGGGATTAACTTCTATGAGCCCTTTACTGTGTGTGTCTATGAATTAATTATTTGCCCTACTGATTCAGGACTGTATTTAATGATTATGTTCTGCAAAAAAGTACAGCATTTGTGAGGGGATTGAGTTCATGAAAAAATATTTATTGCAATCTCTTTTTTGTTGAACGGGACTTTATTCCCTTTAGGGCTTAATGAGGAAGGGTCCAGCTCATCATGTACATAATTCATTAGTGGATTATTTTTCATTTCTGCCAGGGAATTTTTTTCTGATGCCTAAAAATATAATTAGATGAAATGAATATATTACTAATTTCTCTTGTAGAAAACAGGAGTTTCTTTTAGCTTGTCTCTAAAATTTGTTAGTGGATGGAAGCCAGTCGTGACTGGAAAGGGATCTAATACATGCTCTTCCACTGTGAGTTAATGTTAAGCTTCTTTCTGGTGATGGTACACTGGCAAGAATAATATTGTACTCCTTTGGAATTAAACTACAGAGGGATGATTATAAAGTAAGATTAACCTTTGGTAAAACGTGCTGGGTACTTCAGGAAGGAAAGCATGTACAGAGCTCTTGGTAGCAAAATGTATTCTGCCCAATATCCCGCACTTTATGCTGCCAAAGGGAGAGTGATTCTGAAGGAATGGGACCAACTGAAGTAGCTCTACTGATGTATTGCTACAGTTGCAAAGGATTCATCTGTTGTTCATTACAATTTCATGAAACCAAGGGTTTGCTTGGAAGAGTTATTATTTCATAAACAACTTCTTATTTAGCTCTGCTGTTTATGGTTTTGATTCTACATCTAGAGCGTACGAGAGACAGAATATTTCTAACTCCTTTCCTTTCAACATTTTAACCAAGCAGCTGATCAATGTCTTCTGCCTTGCCATTAAATGGATTTTGAAAAATTCTTCAAATCATATCAGTCTCATATGCTGATTTAGTTCTTTGAATTTACCCTCAGCTGGGAATTCTGTAGGCAACTGTGATTCTGTTGTGTTAAACACTTACTTGAAGTGTTTCATCCATCATAATTTCTGGTGCTTTTTGGATGCAATGTAGTTTGTGCTTTGTCTTTCTTGAAAACTGAATGGCTGTTAAATTATCCATTCATCTCCTTTCAGATTTGCTGTACAATTTGAGTTCCCTCTGTTAGCTGTCTCTTCTACCTTATCTGCCAACTTTTCTATCAGCTTCCTCACATCTTTATATGTGTTTCCATACATGACTGCCATGTCCTTCACAACACATTGGGCAGATAATTCTACTTAAAACAGCAACAGAAACTATAATATTATGAATGATTCAATTTTTCTCACAAATTAGAGTGAAAGCCTTTAGTGAAGCTTAGTTTCACTGAAGTCAATGGGGAATGTTTGTTTTCCTGTCTTCTCCCAAATACCTTTGTTGATGAACTGCCCTTTCAGCTGAGACTGTTTTGACATAAGATGTCTCAGAAGTAAGCTGAAGTACTCTTGTCTGAAGGTAAAAAAGTACTCCTTTCTGCTGCCTCTTCTAAACATTCTGGAAATTCTTAAAATTGTTGATTGTAATACAATGTTGCATCAATAATCTCATCAAGTTGTGAAAATCATAGCAAAAATATTCTTATTTTCAATGGTAAAGTGAAACCCTCCTTGTTCTCTGGAAGCAGAAAAAGAGGAGCAGGGTCCTTGAACCGTTTGTAAAAAGATGTTCATGATAGTCACAGACAAAAAATCGCTTTGCTCTGAAACCACAAAAACTATGCTTTTCCATATTTTTCTGTGAAATAGTGATGGACTTTGATGGAGATTGCAAATAAAATCATTATTTCTTCTTTTCCTGGTTTTTCTTTCTTGTATAGCTCTTCTTAACCTTTGCTGTTAGTAAGAAAGTAGCAGACAAGAGCTTCTCAGATTAAGGGCAATAGGTAAGAAAAATAGTTTGGTAATGCTTATTCCATTACTGGAAGTTTTAATACAGGTATAGTACCTGAGTTTTCTGAAAGTTCCAGAGAATTCATTCTGGGTGGCCTCATTTACATTCATCATTAGTAGACAAGAAACAAAGCAAGAAAAGTGCTGAACCTACTTAAGTTCCTACTTCAAGGCTACAGAGAGATCCTTCTACTGTGCCAAAAATCTCTTTTCTCTGGGCCAAACCCTTATTCCTAACATAATCCTTAGCTACCAGCTTTCCCCCAGCACTGGCATTTGGCCTGATTAAGTTTCCTCTGAAGCAAATTTCTTACAAACACAGCAGAATATGTTGCACCTGCTCTTGCTTGGTTAATATTACCCACTGGATTTCAACAGAGAGGGAGACTAATTTGATTTGCCAACATCTGTTTGATCTGCTTCAGTCGCTGGTATCACAAACTGCATCCTGGACTGATGTGCCTTACTAATCCTTGTCAGCTAGGTACTCTCAGGAAGCATAAATGCTTTATCTCTCACTCTCTGTGTCCAAATCAAATGTCAGAAATAAACCCTGCCAAAAGTGTGCATCTTTATGGTGTTCTTTAGGATGTACCGAAAGTTATCCTCCTCTTCCTTCAACATGCTACAAAGGAAAAGCTGGCTTCAATGAGAACCACACAGAGCTGATCAAATTGCTTCCATTGAACAGATATTTCTGAACAGCTTAGTCCTGGTTTTTTGTTTTTTTTTTTTTTTAAATTAAAACACTTAATAACTTATGAACATGTTTCATGGACTGTCTATATATGTGCATGGTGAACAGCTAGTAAGTTCCCTGCCCCCTGACTAGTCGCTAACTTAAAATATAAGAGCAGTGCCCTGACTTGTATTAACAATCCTAGATATGGGTGAATGATGGAAAACCACTTCCAAAATGTTGGTACAGATAAAGTCTTCTTGGTTAAATAATTTTAGAAGTTTTTTGATTCTAATTGTATAGACAGAGCAGAAATAACTGAAGGAAGGTCATTGTTTTGGCTGCATCCAGTGACTCTTGCCTGGGTAAGGACTAAGCCATGCTATGCAGTCCATTCTGGACAGGCAGGGCTTCTCAGAGGAGTGGTGCAAACCCTGAATTTCTTATACAGTATTTCCTTATGCAAGATTGTAATTGAAGGACAGAGGGAAAGGAATAGAAGTGGTAACTGAGGAAGGGCTGCATCAGGATATAGCAGTGTAAGCATGATTGTTGAAAAACACCTTTTTAATGTTCTCTGCAAAGGAGATGTTAATCTCCTGTCTAATAATTTGGGAAAAAACAAATCACGGTGTGTGTACGTACTTCCAATTCAAGTATCAAAGTCAACTCTTGAACCAGAGAAGTTAAAACACAGAAAGCCATGACTGTTAAAGATTTCTGTGTATTTTTCTGTGCTTTGTAGAGGCTTTAGCATTTATGACACCATTTATGACACTGTGCATTTAATCTAAGTTTACAAGCAGGATAGATGCTTTTGCAGCTATGTTATCATAGACAACAAATAGATTTAATTACAAGGCCAGATATTATCTTCTGTAGGAGGCCAGGCATATCAGAGCTATTGGAGTTGCAGACAGAGTGATTACATTTCTTTCTAAGTACTTCAAACAGTGTATAAAGAAGGAATCTGTCCCTCCACATTCCATTCAAAACATTTAAAGTACTTGCTAGGTCGAATGTTTCTACTCTTCCCAGGTTCACCCTAGAATCTTAGATGGAGTAATGCAAATTCAGTTCTGTAGATACTATTATATGCTTGAAGTTCTCAACACCCAAGAAAATCTTCAATGGCTCTAAAAAGAGCACTAAAATGGAGTGGTTCAAGGGAGCACCAAGGTAGAGGTGAGCAGGGCAATCTCAGGCGCGCATAAGTTGTAAAAGCCATGAGCTGCTTTATCTTCCACAAAGACATCTCCCTTAAATTTAAATAGCTGCTGTCATTGTCACTGACTACCTGACTATGTATTTATCTGCCTAGAAGCAGAGTGCATGGCCTTTGGCCCTGCTATTCATGGCGTTGCTGTCTCTGCCTAACAATGCCCTGAACAGAGCTGGGTTTCTGTTAGCATCTTTTGTTTGATGTGAATCGCTGAAGCTTTGATGTTGTTTGTGAGAAATATAAGGATTTGAAAGAGTAAGATGTTCACTCTCCCACTCTGTGCTCCCCACAGAGAAATCTAATCTGAGTTGGGAAAAATCTGTGGCTGATTAGGTAAAACACAAATGACAGTCCAGAAGAGAAATCTCTTAGTGCTGAAATTCTTAGCATCTCCTTACTGGAGGGTCAGAGAGGTAATTCGTCTTAATGATCAAAGTTCTGTTTCCTGTTACAAACATTTATAAATAGGTACAGAATACTTTCTCTGTGTGAACACAGCTGTCAGCAAAGCCACAGTGTTTAATTTTCAGTGAGATGCTTCAAATTATCTGCTTTAGTTGCATGTACTTCCTCTTTATAGGATATTCTAACAAAACAAGGAGTTGATTATTTTATACTGAAGCTACATTAGTAGGTTTGAAAATGTTACAGTTTCAAAAAAGTGCATTTCTCTTTAGAAATTATTATTTTAATAAGCTTGTTTCTCATCTCTACTGATAAATGCTTTTCTTACTGTCAGTTTTGAATGAAGAGCAAATGTGATGCAGTAAAGTGTAACTAAAGCCCCTAAAATCTGAGATTCGGTGTAAATGGATTGCTGTTCCGGTACTCAAGGCAAAAGCTCCACTGTTACATAAAATTACTCTGATCTGGGATCACTACAGTAACAAAAAAAGTAAATAATAAAATTATAATGTCCTAAGTGTAATAAAATGCAATGAACAAAAAATTGGTATCCTTTTGTCTTCTCAGACCTTTGATCCACAGTGTGAAGGAAATGAATTTGATTACTAAGATATGAAATTGGAAGTGACTTGATTGCTACACTGAGCAGCAGATAGGGGAGAGAGCAAGGGAGCAGAGCTGTGGCTTACCTTGTGCCTGGAGCAGTCAGGTTTACAGAGCAAGCACAGAGGTTTTGGATTTAGACACCTGGATATGGGAAAACTGTGCGTAATTCCAGATAACAATTATTTTAAAATATATATAGCTACATCTGCCTTCAGTCTTGACAGAAGCTCATGGTGTAGTGCATTTTGTGTATCACTGACCTTCTTTCTTCTGGGTGGGATGGGCATTCCAAGGGCCAGTCAAACAGGACTGCTAATGGAAGTTGCATACGTCTTGTTGATTTGCTAATCCCTTGTGAACCTTCTCACTAAAAGGGGCCAAGCTCAGGCACAGCCCTGGCCAGGTAAGCAGAGGGATGTGATACATGGTCCCCAATAAAGGAGACTTCATTGCCCTTTCCTTGGGAGAACTGCTGCGCCTCCAAGTGAGTTGGCTTGAGCTGCCTTCAGGAAATGCAGAAAGCAGAGCAGATAGAGCCACATCTCCACAAAGGATGTTTCAGAACTGAGGAAAAAAGCTAAGTCTAGAAAAGCCGTAACTAAAATGTGCTGCAAAGTTTATATATTAAGTATAAACCATTCCTCGTGGGCACGGTGGTGTAGCCTAGTTCATAAGCTTGGACTGCAGAGAGGATACAGTTTGCTCTGGTACAGTGAGAGGCACTGGGATGGTATCAGACCATTCCTGGAAGTTTGGGCTGTGAAGTTCCTTCAGTGCTACATACTTCAGATGTCCTCAGCTGCCAGGAATAGCCTGCCCTTGGGAGTTACTTTGAGCAAAGACAATTTTAGGGAGCTCTGCTGATCTCACATAGATTTTAATGGTAGCTGCCAGCATTCAGTGGTTGCTGGGATCATCTCTGCTCTCTGTGCGTGTGTGTGAAATAACACAGAGCACAGCATTAGATCCTGCTCTAGCAACTGCATTGGTAGGGACTGGAGCATTCTGCACAGCATTCCCCTTTGGGGTTTTGGATGCTATAGAATCCCAAATGGATTCAGGATTTCTGATCACTAGCACGGCAAAAAATAAATACAAAAGCCTTGGTTTTGTTCTCTATGGTTTAATGTTGATTTTGGTATGAAAATGAGTGTCAAATGTTTGTGAGTTTTTTCAAACATGGTTTTTCTAAGTGCTGTGGTAGTGAGCTATAGGAGTACTGCTAATATTTTACTGATTTATCAGCTGCCACTGCATCTCTTTATATTGCATTTGTAATGATACAACCCGTTCTCTCCCCACATGCAGTTCCTGCAATGCACTGCAATGGCAAGAATTTTAAACAATGTAAAAAAGCCCACCAACCCAAAATCTAGGATATGATCTGAGTTGTAGTCTTCAGCCAGCCCTAAACAGCGGATTTACAATGCCTGAATACTCTGCTGATGGGATATGTGTATTGAAGTTTGGTTAAGCTGGATATGAAAATTAAAACTTGGCTCCACACTGAAGAGAGAATCTCCTGCAGTGTGATACTGTGGCATCAAGTTTTCTGTTTACCCCTAAGGCTGGTGCTGCTATGACTTCCAGGTTTGATGGTGTCTCTTTTTTAAGCTGTTGAGCAGCAGGCTAATGGCTGCACAGCATGATGCAAACACAGTGGAAAGCAGGGAAATCAGATGTGAATATATTCCCCAGAGATCTCCTGCTAAGATGGAGCTAACTAACCAGAGCTTTAGTGCTCAGATGTAGTTTCTGCATGCAGAGGATGGGCTGATTATCTGCTCTTCCTGCTTTACTGTACATTTTTGGATTACAGATGCTATTAGAAATAATGAATTCTGGTATAATATGCATTCTGGTGAAATATGAGCTATTTTATTGAAAGGAACATTATTTTTAAAGAGTGACTGTCCAAGATCAGTGTCCATCGTCCCTCCCCCGTATTGTCCAAAATGATCTTGGTCTTTTAAGCAATATAGGTGTATATTCTTCTTCCATCCTTGCTTTGCCTTAATTGTTTGAAAATGGTAGCTGTAGTTTATTTCATCAGGACAAAGATTGACCTTAAAAAGGGACAGGATCTCTTGACTTACTGCTTACACAAGTGTCTGCTCTCTGTGTCACACAAGAGCAATTGCCATTGCTGCTGGGTAGTCATTTCATTATTTTCATGCTGGCAGCCTCAGATGCCACAAGGTATAGAGGGAAGAGGGCACATTGTCCTTCTTACGGGCCTTATTACGTACTTACTGTATGATATTGGTTTTATATCTGGTCTATAAAATGAAAGGAACTGCCAATCCATTTTTATTTGTGTGTAGGGAAGCTACTTTCAGGGACAGGCTGATAATTTTAATGTTAACATGGGAGCTGTTATTGCTGTATATCGTCACTGACCCATTCATTGCTTTGAGGTCTTAGGCAGTTTAGGGTGCAGTGGGAGGAGGGAGAACTTGTTGCAGTTCCCCAAAGATGCTGAATGAGAACATCCTCCTGTTTGCTCAGGTATCAGCGGCCAGTCAGCCTTTGGTGGCATAAGGCAGCCTGTGTGGTTTCAGTCAAATCCTGAAGCTGTTCAATCCAAAAAGGCAGAAGCCTATTGTTCTGATAGGAAGAAATACTTCACGAAATGGTGGTCAGGCATTGGAACAGGCTGCCCAGGGAAGTGGTGGAATCACCGTCCCTGGAAGTATTCAAAAAACCTGTAGATGTGGTGCTTAGGGATATGGTTTAGGGTGAACCTGGCAGTGTGAGATTAATGGTTGGACTCAATGATCTCAGAGGTCTTTTCCAACCTTAATGATTCTGTGGTTATCTCTAGCCTTACTAAAGGAGTACTTGGGCATTTACACACCGTGTGCCAAACACCCAGGCAGTCTGTGTAGAAGCACCATTAAAAGAGTAAACTCTGAGTTAAACAGCACAGGTTAAACAACAACTTGTTTGTCACTGACCCTAAAGGCTTGGCCTAGAGTGCCCCTTAGCAGTTTGGCAAGGTGCCAGAAGAAAGTGCAAAGGCTCAGGCTTGAGTTTCCTTTTGCATCGCACAGATTTGGACAAGTTTGACAATACCTACTGAGACTGTCCCTCTAGCACTCCAGACCTCACCAAGGTGAAAATCAGTTTGTCTCAAACATAATATAGTAAACAACTGCCTTATCAGCTTTTATAACTTAAATAGGAATTTACAGACATTACAGATATTTACAGACAGATTCAGGGAATTTGTAGATTTCTTCACAGAATTCCGACTTTTGGCAAAGTCAAAATAAGACAAGTTCAAATAGCCTTCGAGGTTGCTCTGAAAGCTAGCTCTTTTTCCCTAGAGAGACAAGAACAATCTCATCTGGTCTCTACAGGAGCAGTAAGTAAAAATTACCTCATACAATGGCATGCAGATGCTATCAATCCACTCGAGCTGCAACCTGGGTAGTTCATGCTTCCTGTTCCGATCAAAAATGGCCTGAATTGAGAAGGAAACAAAACTGTCATGCTTTAATTACACTGGAGTATTTTACAGACACATCATCCAGCACTTTGCAGCTATGATCAAATTCTCACAACCAGAACACTTTGTAAACCATAATCAATCTTTGCAGCTGTCTTCCTACTGCTTTGCTTGGCATGAAAAATAAACTGTTCATTTTCAATTCTGTTTTGAAACTTTCAGGCTGAATGTGTTTGTGTTTTATAATTCTGTAGTGTAAAATAAATGCTCCACAGTTGGAGTTGAGCTGTAGGAATGTAAAGCAGATACCTTCGAGTAGAATTTTCTCTTTTCTCACATAGGGTTTTGCAGCTCAGCAAAACAGTGATGGATCTGGGCTGGCTTTCTTCCTGCCAGTTAAATTCTTTAGAATACTTTCTGTTACCCTTCTCCTGTTGCCTTCAGATAATGGCTGCTCAACATTTTGAGTTATTCAGTCTGATAAGGCTTTCTCCTCTAATTCTTCAGTGAAAATCTTTATTAAACTTTCCTAGTTCTTGTTTGACACTTTATACCCATCTGCCTTTATTCCACTCAATTCCATTTTATCCCTTCAATCACAGTAGTATATTTACATGTATACTTATAGAAATGCATTTCAAATAACACAGATATACAGCTGCAAAATAAAGTAAATCTGACAATTTTGATTTCCACAGGTAACTATGATACTTTAGTTCAAATCTGTGTGTTAAACCCAACACCTGCTGCTTAGAAAATTCACCGATAGGATAACCTTAGCAACAAATAAAGAAAATGAGTAAAAGGGCTCAGTGCAAAAGTGACTGTGTTGACTGGAGAGCTTTTATATATGGTTATAAATACATATTCTTACTGGACAGAGCTTTTATTTATTCTAAGGTTTCTCTTTATGTACAAAATACAGTTCATTTTTCCAAATGAGCCCAATGATATTTTCTTATGCAAGTTAGTAACTATTTCAGAAGTGATAAAAACTTACTGAAGGGGTGAGTTTGAGCTCAGATCTTTCTCTGTCTCCTTGTTCAAAGAACTCACTGGTTACCAGCTCAGCTGCCTAAAATAAAAATCATGATAAAGATCAGAGTTCTTGTTACATAATTTTTAGGATAATGAATTTTTGCTCAGACCATGACTTCAGCCTGTGCTTAACTGTAAAGAGGTGAATAACCTCACTTATTCTGAAGACTGAGATCAGGCATGTGTTCATATAGTTTTTGGGACTGGGCACACAGGGGGTATAGACAGCCATAGTCAGGCACAGGGACTCAGCCCTTTTTGATAGGGAATTGATTTCGGGACTTACATTGCACTGCCAAGGTAGCACTCAATGCAGTAATAACCAAGTTACTCAAGAACTGAGACCAAACCAGAAAATGACAGCTTTTTGTTGGCATCCACTATTACATTTGTAAAAATGCTTTGTAAAACATGCAAGAGCTCTCTGGTAACTTACAGGTTGCTGCCCTATAATAACAACAAGTAAATTTAGTTATGGAAACCAGAGGAATTTAGGAAGTCAAACAGTAAGCAGTTCCAATAGTACTGTACTCTTGCCATGTGCAAGACCTTGAAGGTAAGCACATGCAGCATCTCGAGATGGAAAATAAATGGAAGCCAATCTACTGAAGAGGCATTCACATACTAAATCTCCTATCATGCCAGTGTATTGTTTTTAAGCTAGGAAATGATTTCATAATGCCAAGGCACAAGAGGATAAACTAAGAAGAACCTGTACTTCATAAAATCTCAAAATTTCTTGTTTTAGCAACTGCATCGTAGGTAACGTTCACAAATGCTATGCTGCTTGTAGTTGAAGTAAGGAGTACCAAAATTGGAAGTAGATGAAGTGATATTATAAAGTACTCTTAAATCTTAAGCCAGCCTATCACAGTTTGGAACTTTATAATGTATGTAATCCAATGCATTAATAAAATTCTGGATCAATATTCCAGATAGAGGAATAATTGAACAACTCAGTAGTAATTCTAGGGTTTGCTAAGTGTATTATATAAAAATAATCAAGACATAGTATCATCCCTGTGCCTCAGTGATATTTTGATCCTGTTCCCCTTATATCCCTTTGTCTCTTCTTTTATCTGTTTCAATCTTGTCTTCCTGAATTTTTCCGTCTTACATGTAGCCTTTATTCCCTTTGTTTCAAATGTGTTTGTTTTTTTTTTCTTGTGGAACAGTTAAGGTTTGGCTGTTTCCTGTTTTGCCTCTGTGGATTTATTAGCACTTCTGTTGGACTTATTAGCACTTCTGCTCAACCAGGTAATGTCTCAAGATATCCCAGACTGGATTTTTCAATATAAAACACACCTGTGTAACTAAGGTGCAGGAGACTTTTCACATGTAGATCTCAAGAGTGATAAGTATAAAAAAATCCAGTTTGCCAGAGACTCCAGCACTAATTCAGCAGCATAGTACAAAGATTCACAACTAGGAGAGCAGACTCTGCCTGACATTTGGCAGTCAATGAAAATGTGAAGCTAATTGGGTTAAGGAGGAAAAATGAGGAGAGATTGCACACACTGCAGCAGTGGCCAGGTGGCACTGAAAAATCTTGTTACTCAATTTCCCATTGCAGCATAGAAGCAGCTTTCCTGATTTTCATGCAAGGTGACCATATTCTGGCCAAGTAGAGCAACAGCCTTAGAAGAGCTTTTGTCACAGTCTGCTGATAAAGCAAAAAGATCAGCTTCGCAAACAGGTGTGTACCCAAACCCAGCAGCCCTGGTATATTTTCAATTTGCTTCTTGATGATGTCAATTCCTCCAAAACCTGACACAGTCTATCTTCTGCTGGCTTGATCTGACCCTCAGTGAAGGACAGAGAATGACACTGGAAATATTAAGGATGGTTTCTGGGTAGAGAAGGATGTCTAGAAAAGCAAAAATCATGAGGCAAAGGACAAGAGTTTTGGGACAGGTTGCTTTCTCATATTGTACCTGTTTGCCAATGCTGGATCTATTTTTAATGTATATTTCTAAAGAGCCGACTCAGCAGCAGAACCCTGAGTTTTTATTTGGTGGTTTCTAGGTACAGGATGTTAAAGAAAGCCCTATACTACACCTGAAGTTTTGCAACATTCTTAAGAAAATGAATACATTGCTTTTATCATATATACTGAAGATTTTATTCTAATAAAAATTTGCAGATAATCTGTTGGTATTTTTGTTTTAGGGAAGACTCTGCCACTGCCCAGTACAACTTTGGGATGAAACAAGTAAATGCAGTTATCTGTGGCTAAATGCCTTTTTTGTTTAATCCATCCATTTTCGGATATGGATTTAAAATGTTAGTAAGAGGAGAGGTTGTAAAGCCAGATGTAGACACTAGCATGTGTACAGGGAAAGATTATGCAATAAACCATTTTTTGCAGAAACCCCCTGCTATTTTTTTATAGCATTAATACTGTTGTAAATTGATTCCAGTTTTGGTCCCTTGTAAGCCAGGGCTCTGGGAATATTGTCCTGCCAGTCCCGCCTCCTCCCAGCCCTGCTATTAATCATGACTCGCCTGTCTTGAAATCTCCCACGGTTTGGTCACAGCTCCAAGGTCACAGGCTGTCATTAGCATTGATCTGAAAAACAGAAATGAACAATACAAGCTGAATCAACCTTTGTTGAATTTCTAAACCACTCTGCTCTGGATGCATAAATAAATAATACGTATATAAAATGTCAGCCCTGGCACCTTCTTTTCCTCCAGAAAAGAATGACATGTTTGAAATCTTAGCCATCAGCGTGGCTTTTACATTACAATTGTCCCTCAGAAACCTAATGTGTTGCAGGTCATAAGATGATGAATTTTGGTATTGTGCATTGCACACTAGAAAAGAAATGATATTGCAAGGGAGTAACTGCTAATTTTGCAATACTTCTAACGCTACTTACATTAATACCTATAATATATTAGAAAGCATGTGCTTCACATGATATAAGTAAGGGTATTATTACATAATAACACCTGCAACTGGATTAATTTATATGCCTATTTGTAAGTGACTGCTGTAGCAAGAGAGCCTATAATCACAGGAGGCATCCCAGACACTGTTTAAGCAGTTTCTACTGCTCATCTACAATAAAAATTGAAGATTTACTATGAGCTATACGATTCCACTGTAGTTTAATACCTAGCTACAACCATGTTTTATATGCATTAGGAGAAAGAAACCATTCAGCTGTAGAAAGCGTTTATGTACAGTACATGATGCAGATAAAAGTCTAAGAAAGTTTAAATGAAGAACAAGGGCACTGAAAATGAAGCATCAAATATATTGCCTGAATCTAAAATTAGGAATGGGTGAAATGGTATGGAAAATAGAAAATGGCCAATATTTTGTCAAAAGACCAAAAGATAACAGAATTTTAATGAAATTTCAGATAAAATGAGACCTAATCAGGCATGCGTATGCAAATACACACATTTTATTGTCTACAAAGTGTGATCTACTCAAACCACCCACAGTGTCTGAGGTTTTCAATAGGATGCATGATCAGGGCATTCTTGAAGGCTGGAAGAGGACTCTGTGTATGAAAATTCCCAGGTACAGACTAGAAGAGCAGAGAAGTGCATGGCCAGTGAAAAAAGATAGATAAGAGGAAGAGGAATTGAGGAAACAGACAGGAAAGATCTTTGTGTAGCAAGGCAGAAGGAAAAAGAGCAGAAGGGCTAAACAGGAACTGGGGAGGCTGAGAGAAAGGAAAGAAAACGGGACTGAGTGTGTAGGAGAAATAAAAGTGGAGAAGGTGAAGTCATGTTGATTAATTCCAGCTGTTTGCTAATGTTTAAAAATCGTACCATACTTCCTCTTGTTATTCTAAGCCTTCAGTCCACAATACTTGAAATTCCTTTAACAAAAATGGCTACACTTTGAAATAACCAGAAAGCAAAAAAAAAACCCCAGTGCTTACCGAAATATTTCTCGGTGGTTTTCCATATTCCAATCATAACCACCTTTACTGACAAGTTCAAAAAACTCTGTCCTTCTCCTGCAAAAAAACCCAGATTGTCAGAGAAGGAAACAAGACACTTCCAGGGCAGCACAGCAGCAGAAACACGGTTCTGTGTGTGATACAGAATTACTACACCTCATGTATTATTGTTAAAGCCATTACACTGACAGTCCATTTAAGCGAAACATACTAATTTCCGAACATGTTCTATAAATGTCTGTTATCAATGTCAGAGTTGCCTAGTAAAAGCAGTATTGGATTTATGGTCTCCACAGATAAGGAAATGAATGGCTCTGAAATGTTCAGTCTTCCATAGAAGCATGAAATGTTCACCTACAGCAATGGACAGACAGACAATAGAAACACCCCAGAAATACACACACACTTCTCTATTCTTGTCCTTGCGAAATGGTTTTTACTTCTATATCCTGAAGGGTTTTTCAGAGCTGTGCAATTCCTGTCATTTCCAGCACACAGAAAGAAACAGAGACACACAGGTTGCTGTTGTCTTGAGTTCATAGTTCTTATAGACTAGGTCTCCCTGCTTTGTGCCATGGTTTGTCTTGTCATGTCTTCTTCATGTCCTCAAGCAGGGACAAAATGTAAGATGGACAGAACATGTTAATGCTTGATTGTTGCCTTTAAGAATCAAAATTCTGACTCATCATAGTCTGTATTCTTTTATGGCACTGAGACTCCAAGCAGCTCTCACTGCTTGCAATGTGACTAAGATGTAATTGACCCTGCCCAAGATACAGAAGAAGTTGAGGTACAAAAACTTGGAGCAACTTCCCCCCAGTGACACAACATATGAGCATCAAAGCTGGAAAACAAATAAATACCTACATCCTGAGTGACAGTCCAGTGCCCCATTTCACATGAGACTGTGCTCTTTGTCAAGAGGAAATGTAGTTAGATTCAACAGGAGAGTTTGCAAAGTCTTGTATTTTCTCTGTTTACTTCAACTGGACTGAAATTTTGAACAGTGATTATTGACAGTGCAGTCTGATGGCAGCCAGTACACATTTGCACACCAGAAGATGCACACTGCCAGAAACACACCATTGATTAGCTGACAGAACATTTTGTGGGGCACATTGCAATATTCTAGTCCCTGACTGTCATGGTTATATATATGACCAGTCACTCCTACTGTAAGGCCTTTCTATAATGGATTTCATACAACAGCTAGAAGAAGGCTATAGAAGCGCTGTATAATGATATCTAATCCCTTATACTTTGGGAAATAAAAGATTTCATTTTGAGGTACTGGATATTCTGAGCAATTAATATTTCTGGACAAAAACCAGGAAAGAACGTTTAAAGCTGAAAGCTCAGGAAGATGACACACCAGAAACCTAAAATATTCAAATGTCAAATGTAGAAATCCATAAACAGTAACTGAAAATGTGAGTCTCATCTAGGCCTTATGTTAGGATAAACTTTTAAGGGTTTTCTTTGTAATCCATTTAAATGGATACAGAAGTAGTAGTCCAGCTCCCCAGAGAAGTTTCAGTGTAGGAAGGACTGAATTGGAGGAAAACAGCCATGTGTGATGAAACAATTTAGCATTTCCTACTGCTGGTATCCAAAATTATGAGGTTTTCTATTAATAAGCAAGTATAGTATGGCAGAATTTCAGAAACAAACTGAATTATAAGAGTTTTCCAGGGTCTTTGAGTAACATCGGCTGTATTTTGCCTCAAAGGGAGGTTATTTTCCTATGTATAGCAAATCCATTTGCTCTACAGCCCACTGGCTCAAGATATCATTTGAATGAATTTCCACACACTTATTATCAAGTGCCGTTAACTATAAACGAAAATCAAATATATTTCCTATCTGATCTTTCAGTGAAAGTAATCTTTTTGTTTGTTTGTTTTTGTAAAATTAATGCCTTGAGAAGGTCTGGAAAGTACAGCCTTGCTCTGCCTGGAGTTTTGTTGCTGTTTTGCTACCTGGAGCTTGTGATCATTAGGTTTAGTCATTTTAAGAATACTGATATGAGAATTCCCCTCTCTACAAAAATGTTGAAGATGTAGCAAACTGAAAAAAACAAATTAGGTACTTATGTAGAAACACCTGTTCACATAGAGTGGCTTTAAGAAATGTAAAGCATGAATATTTCTAGAGAGTGATTTTCAAGCACTTTTAGAAATAAGCTAGCATAGCTACCACCTCATTAAAGAATTGTAATAATACAAGAAGAAAAAAAATCACTTATCTGCAGACTTTTGAGTAAAGAGGCCTCATTTGCTAAAAGTCTTCTGATTTATGCAGCACCAAGAAATCAGTTATGCAAGTAAAGAAAAATAATCTTGCAATTCAGTTATATCCCTTTTGGACATTAGTTCTCTGTATTAAAACTGGAAAAACAACTTGACCACATAGTTTTTCAGCTTAAGGCAGGCAGGAAAGAGAGCTCTATCACATCGAGATCTGAACAGGATCTATCCCAAGGCACTGCCATGAGCCCTCTATGGTTCCTCCAGGGTCTCCAGGATCTCAGCCAGGTGGAGCACGTGGAGCTGTGCCAGGGCAGCTGTCTTCTCAGTCCCTGTCACTCATCTCCTCCTTGAGAGCACAAAATTTCTGCAGCAGTTATTTATGACGAGACAAGAGGACCTATGGTCCTTGTATCTCACAGAATGGAAGAGACCCTCAAGGTCATCAAGTCCAACCTTCAACCCAGCACCACCATAATGACCCCTGAACTATATTGCCCCTAAGAACCATATCAAGGCAAATCTTTAATACTTCCAGAGGTGGTGACTCCACTATCTCCCTGGAAAACTTATTCCAATATCTAACTACTCTCTAATATCTAAGCTAAACTTCCCCTGGTAGTCTAATGCTTTCACTTGAGACATGGCAGAGATAGACAGGATAGGATGCTAATGGATACCAAACAAAAATTCCTAAGGATGACTTAATGTTAAGACTGGGAAGGCAGTGCACTGCAACTGCACATCTGTCAGCACTCCTGCCCCTAAGTCAGCTGCAGGCTAATGCCAGATGTCAGAAGGGATGGTGACACCATGACTCCTCTGACTACATGCATACTCCCAGACATCCTCACTGGGATGAGCTTGGTAATAATTAACAATATTCGAAATACAGGCCAAACTTGAAATCTGCTTGGAGATTTGATTTGCAAACAAGGAAAAGGAAGAAAACTGGATGAGAGAGATCCCAGTGTACTTCTCCCCAGTTAAGCTTTTTAAGCCCTATTCTCATCAAGTGATGTGAATTGTCATAATTTGTCTTCAAAGCAGCAAAGTGTCTGCTTTGTTACCTCTGCAACTGGGTCTGTAATAAATATGATATTTCTCAGTATACATGTTTAGAAATGCTGAAATGGTGGAAAAGAATTCTGAAATGTCATTGATTTTCTATATGCCTGAAGAAATGATTGTAGAAGGGACAGAAAAATTATGTGACTGAGCTGTTCGCGGGATTGCTTTGAAGTCCTTTGAAATCTTAGGATTTCACTTGCTTTTGGTTGATACAGACATGCTACACATTAAAGCAAAACTTACTTGGACACTTGAGATATTTCTGTTAGTCTAAAAGTATTAGACTAAACCTCTTTAACCATAGCTAAGCACTAATTTCTCATATTATGTATCTTTATTGGTATTTAATAGGTCATTAGAGTAAGTTCTCTGAATTTTCATTCATCAAATACCAGAAATGCCAATACTTACTCAAAATACAGAGTGAGGTCTGTTGCCAATATCGATTGCTTTAGAAGCTGCATAAGGTCACTGTAGTCCTTAGAGGACAAGTTAGCAAAGATGTTGTGACCCTATAGTGAAAGAGATAAAAGAGGTAAAGTGCTAACAATCAATATAGGTTTATAAAAGGTTTTCTAACTTGTTAGTCTACTGTTTCCCTGTAACACAAGCCTTTTCTGATTCATGGCAAAACTACGGCGAAATAATAATGTTAATACTGCTGAGATTACATTGAGGCAGAAGAGTTGATGATTGTTATCAAGCACCTGGTATGTTTTTCTAAACTCTGCTGAAATTATAGCCTGTCGAGTAAAGATTTACTCTCTGCTCTGACCCTGCACAGACTCAGTTTATGGGGAAAAACTATGGATACATTTCAATCTCTCATCTTGTTAAATGTTTTGGGGAGCTGCATACTGGAGCTTTTGGGTAGTGATCCTAATAGATTTATCTGTGCTGCTGCTTGCATGCACACAAACTGCTGTTAGAGCAGTCAAGGACACTAAATCAGTTTTTCATTCAAAGCAGCCCATTTTCTCACTCTGCCCATTACTCTCTTGTCCTACAGTGTATTCAGCCATTGCCTATGTAGGCTAAAGAATCACAACTTCACAAGCAGTTTAAATACCCTTTGTGGCTGCTTTTTAAGGGATTATGGATTAAGGTTTTGAAAGATGCTCTATGGCTAAAATGAAAGGAAATTAATTTTTTTATGTTGCTGTTTGAGAGGGAGAAGGTTCTTTTGTAACTGAATTTCTGAAAACAAGAGGGACAGAGATCCTATAGTTCCTCTGTGAAATTCTTGAGAAATTAAGATGAAAGAAACAAAATTAATGAAAAACTCTAAAAGTAAGCTTAAGAAAATATCTTTGTGACAATAGTCACATATAGTAACATAAATAAAATTATTACAGGATTTTTTCCCCTAATTACCTACATAAATATTGAACTTCTTTATTAACAGAGTCTTATTTTGGTGATATTTAGTCCTGTAGTGCCCATATTCAGTATGCACTGCCATCTACTGCTCAGGAAGATTAAAATCCCCTTAAAACCAAGAATTTTCCAGCAAAATGGTTACTATAATTATGGTGGTATGAGGACATATATGAGATAAGTTTGGGGAGGTAGAGGTGGAATTTGTAAAGGAGAAGCTATTCCCATGCGTAAAATTATTCTTTTTCAGCTAAATATTGAGAAGGCTTTGTGAATCTAAATGTTATTTAAAAAAAAAATGAAAACCAAGGTAGTCAGAAGAAAATAGGAGTTCTTGCAACAGGGCTAATTTACCAAGTTGTTTGTTATTCTGTAATATCTACTGCATTTCTGACCTGTTTCATGGAGTATAAAACCATGTCACTACAGAGCCCACAATCATTTGCATTGAGGTTAGCATGTAAAGAATAAAGGATAAATAGCCCCTCAGTCCAACATGCTCAAAATTTGGGTAAGTGATAGAACATGGCATGTTTCCAACTAGACAGCAAAGACAGACTACAATATTTCAGCTTATTTGAGAGAGACCAATTGCTCAGCTGGTAAAAGAAGGTGTATCTTTAAGTAGATTGGAGGTTCCAAATCTGCATTTATTGCAAACCAAGCGGTGTCGTGTTCCATTAGCAAACTGTATGTGTTGGATAAAAATTCCGTAGCGTTCATCTTCTGGTTTAGACATGAGGACCTGGAGAAGAAGCTGTCTGAATAATCAAAGGTGAGGATTTACATTTCAAGTAATATTTTAAACCTCTGAAAGAAGCCAGAGTAGAGTCCAAATAATTTTTTTCATAAAATTCTTGATTTTTAAGCTGGAAAAGATAAAGAAAAGCGTCTAGACTGGCATGGTCTATGATCTTCTACAGAGTTGTCCTTATCTTGAGCCTGAGACATTCAATTACAATGATTCCAGGAACTAGAGAACTCACTATTTTCCAGAAAAGCTTCTTCCAGAGGCTCAACAGTGTCACTAGTTTAGGGAAAAAACTAGAACAAAAACCCCCACCCAAACTGCTTTCCTTTTTTCCTATTCTGAACTGGTCTGTTTAGTGTTCAAATGCTGCTTTTTTGTACACCTTTCCCTGGTACTATAAGTGGCTGGTGCTCTCCTTTCCTGTGTTTACTTTTTAAATATAACATCAAGAAATTGAACATTAAAGGTGCAGTTCTGTGACAAATCTCCCTGGATGTGAACACAAAGGTAAAGCCATCACCCTATTCCCATTTGGTCATGAGATATTCCAGATCTCTTCAGAAGTTACTGCAGTCAAGCTATGCTCTCCAACTGTGCTGCATGAAAAGCAGTTTTGATTTTATATTTACTGCATGCATTTTGTAGCAACCAATCTCTGTAAATTAAGAAAATGTTTTGAAAGGTCTCCATGTCCATTGTTCCACTTTTCTCAGTTATTAAATGCATGGTGTAGTACATGCTGTATAGTGTTACATGCAAGATATTCTAGGCAAGAGCTGTGTCTTCACAGGTATCTGCAAAGCAATTAATGTACTTTGGACAGCATGGTATTATTGATTTTAATTTTAAAAGGTAATGTATTAAATTATTAAAAAATCATAAAAATACTGATTACAGAAAGGCTGCCAAAGAAATTAAATTGGTCTGGTAAAGGATGACTCTGATACTCTGAATATGACACCTGTGGGGAAAGGTAAGCATTTGTTTCAGCTCCTTATAAACCACTGAGCAGGATATATGTAAGAAGAGTGAGAAAAGCTGACAATATGATTAGGATGTATTCTCCTTGCCCCTTGCTGATTGAGACAGATATAATCTCTGGGCTCTATGATCAGCATTTGTAGTTGTTTAATTTTGTGCTAGTTGTGACCTTTGTGGTAACCAATAAATAATTCCTCAAGGAGAGGGCATTAAAAAGGTACTGTACATGGTATTTCCTTTCTCCAGCTGAAACTGCCCAACAGCTTACAGTGAGATTAATAGTAATGCTTTTGTACCTCACTTTGGAGAATCATGACAGCGTGATTGAAATGGTGGTGCTCCAAGGTAGCAGAGGTGCCATAGAGCTGAGCTAAGGCTGATCCACTCCTGAAACAGAACATGGGAAGTCAACAGATCCTGCTCGTCTGCTTACGAAGCAGGTTTCAGAGACAATTTAGTGACAAAAGCACGTAGCCACACTCTCCACCTCCACTTCACCAACCCTCACTTAAGACAGCTGATGAGATCAAAATACTAATTTAAATCCAGATACAAAGCGTTTATGTTGCAGTCTTCGCTAAATATTGCCAGCTGACTAAAGATTTTTCTGGAACTACAAGAAATTTTGTAATGCAGCTTTCAAAGTGCCTCAGCAACAGCACAGACATAGAGCTGCACATTAAAGACACACGGTAATGTCCTTGAGCTGGGATTGGCTGTTCCCCTGCTACCTTTCATTTTTAGTTCTTAATAGACATAAACATGAGGGCTTACAATGGGCAACTACAAACTCTTAAAATGAAACCCCAAAACACAACAACAAAAAACCCAACTGCAAATATTAAGGTAAAAAAACCCACTTACTGCTATTGCTAACTTCAAGTGAGAGCAGTGAATATAAAAGTAAAGCTTAGCATATTTCTAGAATTTATTTTTTCAACACATTTATTGTCTAAATCAAAATCAGATTCAAAATGCACAGAGCAGGTGGTTTTTCTACATTTAAAAGACAAAAATATATGGAATAATATTATAAAATTGCAAATTGCTGGGAGGTGGAGAGAATGGGACTGGATTGTCAGAATGGTCGCTGTTCACCAAGTACCAAAGTAGTTCAGGCCAAGTACATCACTTCTGGGACCCAGCCTAAAGTGACAAGATAGGTTTTCTTTCCAAAGAAATGAGAATAAGAGATTATGCTAGAGACAGAAGGAGTCTCCTAGGAGCATATACCATAAAACTGCACCGTACTGATACTTAATTATCAGAAGCAGCTATATGAGAGAAAAGGATGTCCAGGAAACATCATCCCTAGAGAATGTGATGTTGACATATATAACAGAGCCATTTGAGACAACTGTGGTATTGCCTCCATCATATACCCCTTGAACTTTCATCATACAGAACAGCAGTATTGGACACTGAAGATAAAATAGGAAAATGTGATGCTTAAATTTATGTCAGGTTAGAGGAATAAATCATAGTTAGTGTTATGAAAACTACAGCTTCTGTTTTCAGGGATGTTTTATACATGTGTGGTAATGTTTGTCTTTCATTAAATGTCTTCAGCAGTTTCTTTATGGAGTCATAAAATGGTAGCCTCCTCTCCATACTCTGTTGTCAAACAACGAGTATGAGTGATAGCAGTCTAATGCTGAACCCTGTGCCTTTAACTCAGCTGTGCCATCCCTCTGCACAAAAGATACTCATGTGTAATGGTGCAGCAGAGAAGTGGTTAACTTAATCAGAGCCTAAAATAGCCAGGATGTAAATCTTAGGTCTCGTTTTCGTAAATTAGGAACATAAACATCAGTCAGCTGAGCTTCCTTCGCATTTGTCTCGTCTGTTTTGATTCTCTTCAAGACTCAGCTGCAAAAAGGAATCTAGCAGTGCTTGGTAACCTTTGCACCATGAGCTCTGTCTTTGGAGCTCTGCAATTGATTTTCCCTGCTATGGTGATTGAAGATCCAGACAGTGTCATTGTTTCATTGAGATTGTGTGGCAACACCAATACCTCAGGAAATGGCAGCTTAGTGGACATCAGAAACATCAGTTTGAGTGATGGTCACTGAGGCAACTTGCCCCCAGAGATGCAGCAGCCCTTGCATACACACATTGCAGCAGGGTACTTCTGCAAAAGGTAGGACAAAATACAGCATCGCTCTACCTTTCAAATATCTTTGGACAACCATTTGACCACTCCCCCATCACACTGGAGGATTAGCAGTAATGCAGAACAGAAAAAGCTACAAATGCACACTGGGATCTGCAGGACAGGAATGCCTTGGGGCCTCGTATTCTGACTGTAGAGGAATTGGGGAGTGAAGAAGACAACATGGGATTTGAAGGAATCTTTTTGTCTGGCAGCTTTATTTCACAGCTTGGTCAGGATGTTGCTGGGGACATTTTCTGTTGTCTCTGCTACTCTCAGGGAATGCAGATTTTGGAATGAATTTGACCTTAGTCTAAGGAGTTCTGTTACCTACACAGTAAGAAGCACCACTCTTAAACCTTCTGCAAACCTACGTCTACTTCACTGTGCCTGAGGGCAGCAGCATGGTTTCTGTGAAAGCATTATTTCAGATTCACTTACTTTCTTTTCTTCACAATAGCAGAACGAGATTTTGCTTAATGTCATGCACCCCAGTCAGCAAGAACAACCCAGACAGACAATTTAGGTACTTCCCGGGTTGAAAACCAGAATCAATAATAGCTGGGCCTGAAAAGAACATCAAGTTTTGGCACCGCATTTCAATATGTGGTGTCAGTTCAACAGCCAGCTACAAAGGACAAGCCAGCAATTACTTAAAGGAACAGAGAATGATAAAGATGGATAGTCCCTCACTGCACACAGGAATAAGAGTACTTGGCCTTGGCCTAGAAGGCTTGAAATTAATGCTTCATTCTTTTTCCTGGTCACCTTTTGCTCTCCTGTGGAAGAAAACCAAATTAAAACAGTAAGAATTAGAAAGCTTACTTGGCTTGGAAGGCATTGTTGGTTCCCCTGTGGTCAAGGTCGTGACATAAGCATCCCACAATCAAAGCTAAAATTTCAATTTCAGTTAGAATCTCCTGAAATCCTGCGGTCTGAGAGCAGAAAAAAAATAGCAGCTGTAACTATCAGTAGCAAAAGGGATAAGTAATGTTAGTCCATCCAGCAACAGTCAACTTTGTTTTGATACCATGAACATTTCAGTAAGGAGAAGATAAATGCTTTATTGTCATATTCTATTCCCTGCTGTATGTCAGATGGTTAGCAGAATAGATAATGTCCTTGGAGTGATCTGTTATTATCTCTTTGTTGCATTTCCAGCATGTCATTTCTCTGCTACTCAGGAGGCACTAAAGGCAAAAAGAGCTGAAAACAAACACCAGTAACTGCAAACTGAGACAGGAACTGGATTTTTTCTATCAGAGAAAAAAAAATAAACCAAAACTAAAATGATAAAAATTTGAAATTATTATTTAGAGAAGTACTTAGAAAGATTTCTTCAATCCTGAGATGACCATCTTAGTCAATCTCTATTGTCAGAGATAGCTGACATGTTAAGTTGGAAGACCTTTAAAAGAACTCAGATAAAATATACTCTGTGGAACTGCTATGAACTATTAGGGGATGTTTTCTAATCTGGCACAGTGAAATGAAGCAGAATGATTTAAAGAGGAAATGTCTCAAATGGCATACTTCTGCTGCAGATACCCACTTGAATTTGGGAGAGGCATTTGAAAAGAGATGCAATGAAATCCCCTACAAGCAGCTCAGACATGATTGTGTGAATGGGGGAAGTTAATCCTAGAATCAGGAATTAAAATCCCTTTTTTTATGCTTCTCCTCTTGGATACATGTCATAGCAGTCTTCCTGCCTGAATGGGCTCGTATCGGAGAAACAACAATTACTGCTATTGCTAACCTCAAGCATCCTGAACAGATCCTGTCTGGAGGAGGTGTTAGAGCCTCTGTGGGACACCACCTTGTCAGTGCTGTGCCTCTTACCCATGGCAGAAACAACCTGGTTCTTCAGAAGCAGAAGGGCATAATGCCTGCAAAACCGACTGGCTGAGCTGGAAAATCATAACACTTATCTTTTCACATTGCCAGTCCTCAGTGACACTCCTCAATTACCCACATGATCTAGTTAGTATGAAAGGAAATTATACACAAAAAATACAAAATACATTTGTACTGGAGGACCAAACCAAGGCTGAACACTAACATCACATAAGAATTCCCAAATTTCATTGATTTTTAAAGGGGCATAATTTCACCCATTGACAAGAAGAGGGTTTAAGTGATACAGTGGGACTTGTTGCTTTTCTTTGGTAGGAACTTACACTCAGAAATGCTAGTCAGGTGCTGTAATACTCTGTGAAAGCCCTGCTATTCACCCTGAAGACCACAAATTCTACTTAGAGAAATGCACATTCAAATCTAAGTATCCTCTGTTTTAGAGAGTCTGAAATGTGGCCACAGATAATACTTAGGCAATACAGGGAGGCAAACTCCTCCAGCTGCTCAGGAATGCACTTCAGTGGGAATTGAGGAAGTGCAAGACTTGCTACAAAAGCTTTATAATTGCTTAAAGTTTACACAGCAGAAAAGACGATCAAGTATGAAGAAAAGAAAGATTAATTAATCTTGTGTAGAATCCACCAGCGTACAGAATAACTTGAATATTAGGAAAGAATTCACCTGATTTCTAGTGGCATTGCTTTTGTTTTAGTTTCAGTAACATCTACCCAAGTAGAAAAAATCCCCTAAAGTAGCGTTTCCTCTTTTTTTTTTTTAAAAAACATAGCTCTTGTATAACAAATAATAATAAAGGTCTATTTATAAAAAAGGGATTAAAAATAGTTTGTAACTGACAACACACCATGTGTCAAGTTTCACTCTAGAGAAAGTATTCATGTCCAAGTTAAAATAACTTAAAAGAGAAATTTTATAATATGAAATTGATGTTTTAATAAATATTCTTTAGTGTAATCCAAGCTTTGATTAAATTCAAGGATTCAACCTGTATTACAAATGCAGGGAAAACAATTAAAGAATTTATTAACAGTAGCAATATCTCAAAATAAGTGCCATATTTTATTTAATGAAAAGTCTTGTCACTGAACATATGAAAGAAATATAGCATATGTCACGTAGTAAAAAACATTTCATTTAAAACAATACTACAGTAAGGGGATATCTCCTTTCCATAATGCAAGTAAACAGAGGATTACATTTCCCCATTTCTGAATTTACAAGAGGAAAAAAAATACATGGCTGTAGATGATGGTGCAGTAAAATTTATTTTCACCAGAAAAGGAATGACCCATAACTCATGAGTGGCAGAGTCTCCAGTGAGTTATGGAGGTCATTCTTTCATGTGAGGAAATGAATTGCATTCATTATACCTTGCCCCACATCTATATGTTTTGTTATTAGCACACCAGATGGGATTTTAATTTGGTATTGCTTACTTGTTCATTTTTGCCCTTTGAAATAAGTATCAATGTGAACTGTGTTGGGCAAAGGCAGTGATAACGAAGCCTGGGCTTGATCCTGCACTTTACTCTCGTACTCCCTTAGCTTGCAGGAGCAGCCTTGCTGCAGTGCTTGTCTTCAGAATTCTTGGGCATTTGAAATACAGAACTATGGCTTGCAGAACTGGGCTCATGAATGTTCAGGAGAGAGAAAAGACATACTGAGATATACAGGAATGTGCTTTAGATATGCAAAAGCCTGAGTTTACCAAGAGTGAAACAATGGTTTACTCTCTGTTGAATTTCTGTTATTTGGCTTGTTCAACACAGCTGAATTTTCCTTATGCATTCAGTGGGAGTACGGTGGGGCCCTTAGAGGCTACTGCATTACAGGTTAGACATCACTATGCTATGGTAAATCCTACCTGAAAATGCCCTAAAATAGAATTACTGGTTTCTGTTTGTGGGGCAGTCTATATTGCTGACTATCATGGAGAAATTAGAAATAAGGTGCAATAACTGCACAAAGAAGTGCCCTCTTGACTGGCAGAGAAGGGCTCTGATAAGCCCTTCAAAGGGTTTGTCAAAGAATTTTCCCCTCTTTACCAGTAAAAAAAGAAGGCACATGCTAACTTGGATGGTAATGCAGTAGAAGCAAGCCTTGTGTTATTACTAATCTCAAATCTCTCTTTTGTATCTTTTTTTGGCACAAAATGAATCTTCCTGTGTCAGAAAAAGAGAGCAGGCCAAACATATCAAGCACCTGAACTTACTTTGTTCTCAACAAGAGCCACTGCAAAGCGGGGTGGGATGTGTGGAGACCCCAGTGCTGTGGCCACTCACATCCAGCCCTGCACATGGAATTGCTCATTCTGTTTATTACCAGGAGTGCAGGCACGTTAACGAACTTGGCTTAAAACCGCCAGATCATATCTCACAGAGAGTTGCCTCCCTGTGCTGGCTGTTAAAAGGATTCTGAAATTGCGCTGTGACAGCCACGGTCGGAGCATCTGTCGGTGGGGCCAGGCAGGCGCCGGTGGCTGCTGGAGCAGCAGAGCCCTGCCTCCTCTCTGCCGGCCGGGATGGGAGACGCCTGGGCAGAGCAGCGTGCCGCAAACCTGGCCTCGGAGCTCCACCTAGGGGTGTCACCGCTGGGGCTGGGCGCTCCCCGCCCCGGCCGCCTCTGGCAGAAATTACTGTAATTCACACCCAGCGGCGCTGTCCGCCCTTGCCCATATTCGTCAGAGTAGAATACTTTTCCTTTTTCTAAAAGTGGGGGAAAGAAAGCATGTCAAGTTTGTAAAACCATAAAAACTACCAACACCCAGGATTATCACCAAATTTCCTTAGAGAGCATCAGCAAGTGCCTGCTGAAACAATGTTAATTCTGCACAGCTGAGCAGCCTCACGCCCAGAAGAAGAGGTGACTGTTCTCTCGTTGAACGTCTTCCTTTCCTTTGTCTCATGGTGCACGGTACAGCTTCACTATGCCTCCATCAACATTTACAAAAACATTCCCACCCTGCTGGGATGGACCAAGCACTAGAACAACATCTTCACCTGCCAGGGGAAGTCAGAAGCTTTCTTCCTTGCCCTACACACAAAGTTCTGGCATTCAGGACCCCTGAGTTTTTTATTGGTAGATTTACAGGAGTGAACTAGCCAAACATGGGTTGTGTCATGCAGTGAGGTTGCTGTGGTGTAGGGAGAGAGAGCAGTAAACTTGTTCTAGTGTGTTAGCAGTGGTACTTCCAGCAGAATTTACTTGTATGCTGAAAGGAACCACAGGTACTGCTGGAGATACGTGCTAATAAAACTCCTAAGTGTTAACAATGTCCAGTGGAGACTCAAGATTCACTTAGATCACTATGCTGGAAGATAATTTTCAAATGCTTTGAGGCAGTACCTTCTATAACTATCTAGATGAAGCTGGATAAGGAGATAATAAATATCAACATAATAAATACTTTGGTTTTTTACTTCCTAATTAGGAGTTTCAAATAAATGTCAAATCAAAGAGTTCCAAAAGAAAAACATTTTGTAAGATCATGATCTGTTAATAACAAGAGCACTCCAAGACTGCCATCTGTTTTCAGTCACTTTAATGAGCCTGTGATATCACTGTCACTAAAACACTATAAGGTTTTGCCAAATATGTGCTGCCTTAAGTCGAATAAGTTTTGTCTGCTTTTCTGTTGGAATTGAGTAGCATAATAACTAGAAAAGAAATTGAGTGCTGGAAAATGCTTAGCCAGGTTAGGCAATGTGGCAGTAAAAGCTCTTAGGGGGCTGTGTAGATGGATACTCACAGTTAACATGGCAAACATCAGCTGGCAGACATTGAAAGCGTGCCTCCAGTTGTGATACAAAACCATGCGATAGTTCTTCCGCACTGTCAAAAGCCACCTACACAGCGTCTGAAATTAAAAGTACAATTTGTAGCAGGGCTACTAAATGTGTACAAATGGACAGAGCAGTGCCAAGACAAAAGCAGCAGATATTTGCAGCGCAGATGGTTACCTCGTAGTCAATTTTAAATTTCTGAACCATTCCAAGTTCCATGAACATCCGCAGGGCTGCAGTAATCATGGCATCCACATCGAGCGAGAAGTCATCAAAATGGATATCATCAATGCCAAGCTCTGACACCAGAGGGATGTTTGCTGCCTGAAAACGCCAAAGGGAAATTTCTGATTCAACACTTCAGTCTTTTTTCCCTTTTTTTCACTCTTACAAGAAACAAACCGTACATCAGTTCTGACCTGCCAATACATCCCCTGCTTGATTCAAATGCTGAGCGGTTAGTTTTCATCTGAGAAACACAAACATGTCAAGCTAACAGAGCGTGGGAACAGTGGGAAGGAGAAGAACCTGGTATGAGCAGGAAATATGTTCACCATCCCAAATGGAGCTCAGATACAGCATTTAGACTGAAAGCTGACCACTTTACAGCCACTGCCGTAACCCAATATATTCCAATGCAAATTACAGTGCTGTAATGCAAGAAACATCTGGATAGCCAGAAGCTGAGAGTTTTAATTGCTACCATTTAGAAATGCAAAGTAAATATACTGCTCTGCAGCATTTCTTCATCCAAATGCCTTCACAATCACAAGCATACAAGTGCTCTTTGCTTTACACTGTTCATTACACTCATATAGAAGAGGAATACAAGGAATGTCTAGCAGAAGTACACTCCAATGTAAAATAAAAGAATTTTCAACATGCTAATTATATAGTAAGTCAATAAAACAAAGCAAAAGCCTTACATTTTGCTTTGTGTAACAGGGGCTTCTGTTTGTAAGAGAGGAACAAGCTGCTCTTGCAGACACAAACATAGGAATGTGTGCCGGACTGGCTGATGTATTTAGTTGAGCACACAGATGTGCTGTGGCTTGCTCAGTGGCAGCACCTGCATGAGCCAGGCCGAGGTGCTGACAAACCTCGCAGGCTTCTTTCACCTTCCTTTTGCCCCTTCAGACTTGCTGCTCATCTCTCTAGAGAGGGCAGGTGCAGGGGGGGCATTCGCTGAAGGAGCATCTGTCCCCTGTCTCCCACAGTGAGAAGGTGATGGGTCAGGTAGAAGCCTCTCAAAGGGGCTGGATCCAGCCCACAGGCTATGAGCTGGTCAATGCTGAATTAATTAAAATCATGGACACAGCTGGTATGGAACATCCAGCTACACACTTGCATAAAATACCAATTAGTTCATGCAACTGTGATGTAAGTTCACCTTGACTGTTACAGGTTCTATGTGACTACTTTATGGTTTCCGTTTTGCAAACTTGTGTTTTGAAATACTGCACTCTAACTATGAATTACTGACAAGTAAAAATCTTCTTTCAGCTGAAGAAAAGGTGCCACCTCAGTCATTACTTTATGCAGAGATTAAGCTGTTTTAGCTATACCACATAAGAGAAGATGGTGTAAACCTGTCTTAAAATAGTATTAACACTGTGGTTTTAACTTACTTGCTAGGTAGAAGAAAAGTCTTTTTGGTTCAGTACCTCAGAAAGTCATGGCGGGGAGTTAAACTGGTACAGGAAATACAGAAAGCCCATCAAGTCAAGTGTCATCCCAGGACACAGCTTAAGAATCTCTGGAGCATGCAGGCAGAGATGCAAGTTCTGTTAACTGCACACTCAATTGTCTGCTCACATACTTCTTCAGGCTGAATCAGTTCAGCATCTTTTTTTGAGTAATCACTGAATTATTTTGAATACTTCTAGATGATCCCAGCAGGAGTTAAACCTTAACACCCTTTAAGATCTGAAAAACTGTGTCTATACTTCCAAGATAAAGAAAGAAAGGAAATATGGTTAGGTGTGAAGCAGGAATGCTGGCCCAGAGACTGTGCTGTCCAGACCTTAAGCAATCTTACAAAAGCTGTGACTTTTTAATCATTCAGTTATTCTTCAAAGACTTAGGGGATACTGGAGTTGCACATTAATATTAAGTCTATCAACACTCTCACTGGATAGAAATAAGACTCTCAATAGGATCCCTTTTTTTGGGAAGAAACACATTTGTACATCATACCCCTCAGTTCCTCAGTGAAAAGCTTAAATAACAAGCTGAAAAAGAAGCACTTGATTGTGAGTAGACCTTCTTGAAACTTTTTACGAAAACTATCTTTACAAACCCACTGCTGCACTTTCATTAACTTTGAAGGGAGAGCTAATTAACGTTTTCAGAAGTTTTGGCCTCTTAAAGAAAAACAGATCTTTTTGTTGCTATTTTTTTCTGGAAACAAACACTTTTATCAGCCTGTTGCAATTCAAGGTAGGACACTTGAAGCAGTTGCTCAATTAAAATTGTTTTTGCATTTGTCAAACACTGGAGAAACAACAATATATTCCAAATCTATTACAAATTGAACAACAAGATATTAACAAAGCAAGTCAAAACCAATTTCGTCCTACGTCAATCTGAAACTTTTAAATATTTATGAGGTTTTACATTCCTAAATTTAACAGGAGTGCCATAATCCAAAATAACTGCTGAATTAATAGCCAGGAGATAACATTTGTATAAAAGAACCATTTTCTTTACAACAGCAATAAAGGAAACAACAGAATTATGAGTGCAGAGCCTAATTTGAATATTGTTAAAAAAATGATATGTTGTGGGGCTGCAGCAATATTCTGGCTGCACCTGGCATTGACTATCCTCAGCTTCTAAGGCTAGAAATGCAAAAGTCCAGGGTTTAGAGGAGAACATTCATTAAAACATAATTTTTAAAATTACAGAGATATGAAAAAATATTAATAACGTAGAATACTAAAACATATCCCTCCCTGAAATTTTGCAGCACTGCAGGAGGAAAAAAAACAGTGGATTTCTTAAAATAAACAGCAATAACAATGCACTCTTTCAGGAAAACAGAGAGAATGAAAGAACCATGACAGCAAAAGGAAGGGGCAGGCAATTAAAATTCAAGTTACAGTGAAATTGTTCTTAAAGCACCCCAGTGATTTAGAATCACTTAAAAGGCTATTGGTTTTTTTAACATTTTGAAATCCAATTTCCCCTTTCTAAAAACAATTAAGAACATTTTACCCTGGAAGCATTTTACCATGTGAATCAAACAATTTCAAGGCTCTTTGTATCCTTGAGGAAAATTCACATGACTCTTCTATGAGCTTATGGTAAGTTAGAGCCGGATATGCCTCCTCTGGTCACATTTCCATACCCCCAGTAATAACCCAAAAATTTGTCTTGAAAGGAAATCAAGAACACAAGTTTGCCTGAACACGTGGAAGGCAACAGGTCTTGCCTAATAAAATACAAACTTGGCCATTGCCAGACTAGGAAAATATGAGTCGCAGGTATCTTAAAAAAGAGAATGTCATGCCTCCAAACAAGAGCATAAGGATAAGATCTGTGGTTACTCGATACTCAGGCATGCATGGAATAGGGTGGAATGAATACAGAAGGAGGAAAAACACCTTTGTAGTCAATTCAGATTGGAGAGAGATTCTCCTTTCCTCATTGCTCTTTGCTACCACGTAAATTCTATCACAGCCTGCTCATTGCTTGTGAACAGGTAAGAGACAAGGGTACTACTGAATGTAGTCCACTTTTTCCACAGCTTTATTTACAATGGCATGTGATCAGCAAGGTCTCTTCATCAGAAAATACTGCCAGACTGATGGAAGGAAGTAGCAAGAAACTTGATTCTATTTCACACATATAAAGATATCTCATAAAATATATATCCCAGTGTAGCAAAAGAATGGCAAAATAATAATCCCAGGGGCACTGTAGAGTCCAGAGTTCACACACTATTCAAATAGCAGGTCAGGATCTGACCTCATGTACACTCGAGTGAAACTGGAGCTCCAGACAACATGACACACAGAGAAGAAATAAAATTTTCTTTTCAAGTATCTCTTCATCTCAAATCTCTCTTACAAGATTAGGATCTGAAAAACCTTAAAGGATGATCATCAAAAGCTGAAGAGAAAGTATCAAAGTGAAGAATACTGAAATGTGATGCCTTCATTATCTCTCACATAATCTCCTGTGATTCCATGAAGCCATTTCAAAGACATCATTTTCTGATGGCAAAGATTTTTATTTGTGAAAGATTCTTTTCATATATAAAGGCCTCTAAAATATTTGCTTATATTTATAGCTGCAGGCAGGCATCTTTTAAAATACATCTTTATAGTCAGTTATTAGCAGCAGTGGACAGATTTTGTACTTCTTCATAGCCATGGAAGAGCAAAGCCTGTTATATTCCAGTCTGACACGTTTACTCTCTCCAAAAGAGAGAGAATCAAATGTTGCAGCTCTGGCATGTTTAATGTCCAGAGCAAACTGGCTTTTAAAGGCTTCCATCTGTTACTGGAGACTGCGGATGGCAGCTCTTTGCCCTTCACAACCCTGAGTTGGCACCTTTTTTCCAATGACCAACTGGAGCAGAGGCAAGATGGTGGCATTAAAAGGGAATTTTCCAGTATTTACAGTAAAGGGGAGATGGTATGGAAATGACTGATGTGTATTTTTCTCTTGCTTTTGATTCTAATAATTTTTTCAACATGATTATCACAGAAGCATTGCTCTGCCTTCAATAGTGAAATCACCCAGAAACACAGCCTCATTTAGTTTGGAGAGAGCTTTTGAGATCAACCAGTTGTATGCCCCTGCCCCAAGGACACCCCCTGCTGCCATATAAACACACTTTGCAGCTGTCAGATCTACCAGACTCCTTCAAGGTTCCAGTCTCTGTAAATGTCTTATATCTGAACAGATGTTGGATGAAAGGCGTGATGGAACAGGATTTGTGTATTTTATACCTTCTCAGATTAACTGCACAGAGAAACAGAGGGTTGCAATTGTGAGATCAGATGCCTCAACTCTGCCCCAAGTCCCACAGTAGGTGTCTGAGCCCTTTGCTGGAAAATATCATTCCTTGATTTAGTCAAAGTTTGGCATCTGTAAACCAAGAATAAAGCATCCAGCTTCAAAATCTGCAGCTGAAGTGTGTATATGTATGTAGTGCAACTGCTCCAACTTTGAATGGCAAATTAACAGCTTAACATGCTCTTTAGACATGAAACGTAGAACAAGGAAAGTTGCATTTTTTCTTGTTTCAAAAAGTTGTGTTTCGTTTAACCATTTACCAAACATAGCTGCTGCTTAGTATGATGCTGGTAGTTCTTTTAACTAAAAGAGAAATTTCACAGCATTAAGAAAACTATTTAGTCTGCTTCTTCTATCAGAATAAGAAAAGTAGCCATTAAGGAATATATCACTATGAAATATAGCATTTAGGATTTTTTTTTTATTTTCATGAAGTGTGGGCTTAGGACAAAAGTATGGTATTTACTTTCTGCTTTTAGGATAAAACTGTATGTGCCTAAGGATTTATCTTCTTATAATTTTAATTTTAAAAGGGCAAGGGAAGGTATGTCGTTACGTATGCTATTTCCAAAGCTAGACCCAGAATTATAGCTAAAAAGCAGAAAGCATTTTGAACATTTCTATCAGTCAATCAGTGTGTTACACATGCTATTTCCAAAGCTAGATCCAGAATTATAGCTAAAAAGCAGAAAGCATTTTGAATATTTCTATCAGTCAATCAGTCCTATCTGAACATATCACTTTCTGAAATTGAGACCCATCAAAAAGAAATAATACATTTCTGAGATAAAAATGACATATAAAATTTTGTTACAAACTGTAATAGACAGAAAAAACGTTATTTTATGTTACTAAAAATCAATCCTTGATGCTAGAGTTGTTTCCTAGTATGCAGAAAGAAAATATATGGCAGCCTATAAAAGGAACAAGAAATTTTGATTTTAAAAGAACAGAGGCATAAAATAAAAACAATTAATGGTCTAGGCTTCTATTCTTCTTTAAGCCAAAGTCCATAACCACAGCAGCCTAGGACTGGAGTTTTACAGGGCATGCACATTGGACACAATGATCTCCCAAGGCGCGCTGGGGAGCGTTCACGTCCTTTTGGCCGATGGTGATTAGGAAAGAACCAGTGTGTCACATACTGCAGGCTAGCAACTGTCGAGTTTTTATGACCATCAGTGCAGATGAGAAGTTTGTACAAAAGGGTCTATTCAGTCTCTGTTTCAGAATTTCAAACAAACACAAGTAGCAAACCTAGGGCAACTATTTCTCTATACTACAAAAGTGTCAGGCTGCCATTTCCCACAAAGCTTTTCTTGGTTTTGGTGGCAAAAAGTCAGCTTTGTTACTCCCATGAAGAGCAGAATAGGTAATGTGGATTGACCCCCCCTCACGCCTGTAAATTTGGGAGGGTGAGGGAAGTGGGATACAACATAGCCTTTTCGTACCCAGAAAGTGGAGTAGAAGTTCTAGCTCCTTCCTTGAAGACTCAGAAGAGGAAAAACATGATTAAGGGTGGAAGGAGCAGGGACAAGTTCTTCTCACGGTGGACATGATGTGAAGGCATAGGGGGGAGCTCACATATTTGGTGACAAACAGCCCAAACTGTGCCCAGCAGCTCTCAGTTGGGCATGCAGAGGAAGAGACCATGTGAAAAAAAGTGAAGGGGTTGCCGCAATGAGAAAATAAATAAAACCCCAAACCCAGAACCTCAAAAATCCCACCAGAGCCACGAGACATGCACTGGTATCACACTATTTTGGTGATCCCAGCACACTCCAGCAGTTCTCAGTGCACCAAAGCCAACATGCAGGACCACCAGACCTGTATCATCTCGGGGCCGTGATGGTGCTGCAGGGGCACAATGGCACTGGATGGGATTTTCTTAGAGCCACTGAAATTTTCTTTCTGAGCAGCTGTGACAAATCAGGCTGGCAGTACAGTGACTGGTGGGGAAAGTTATGCAAATGTATGGGTGGGTTACTGCTCCACTGGGGAGAAAGTCCTATTTCAGACCTGCTAGAGTGACAGCTATAGCAGAATACTGTCAGCTGGACAATAAAGAATACTGACAACACCTTTAACCTTACTACCTATGTTTACAGGAATCCTACAGAGAACATTTCCGTGATTCCTCTTAAAGAATATTTTTGTCTATTTCTCCTTACTTTTTGTCAAGTTCTGATTGCAGGTTTAAGAGAAATCCAGCCATCCTATTCTGAAACCATAAATCACTCCCTAGGAGCACTCAGGTCTGCCCAAAAGAGCTTTCTCCCCAAACCAGAGGGTCATCTCACTACAGCTTCACAAGCCAAGGCTTATCCCATGTGAGGCTTCTGCAGGGCAGGCTGAACACTGAGCCCAGCTCCTCTCCCTAGAGCAGAATGTACATCCTCCACTTCCCCTTTCATCCACAAAGCCCCCCACCTGAGAAAGCCTGAGCACCCTGCACTGCAGCACAACCTCTGGTTCACACACAACTCACAGCCTCAGCACCACAAGCTTTTTGACAAAACCCCATATGTGCAGATGCCATTCTTTCAACAAAAACCAAATAACAGGCACTTAAATCTTATACTTATTTTGCTCGTTATTTACTACCCACATGCTACTACCTTTATAAATTTTCTCCAAACAAATGTTGCTTTCATCTATCACTACTTTGAGGTAAAAGGCTGCAATACAGCCATAAACACTTGTTTCTTGACATTCATATTTTAAATACATGTATATATTATGCTGCTTATAGCTTTTCCTCACCACTCCTCACAGCAACAGGTTTCCTTCAGGGAAAGTAGAGGTAGCACAAGTAGTATTGGAATCAGCTTAACAGTAGAGTTTATGAAGGCCATGCATGGATGGATTTTTTTTGTTATTTTTGGGGTGGGGTGTTTGTGTGCCCTAAGCTTGTTGCAGGGACAGAACACACACAGCTGTGTGGCAGCAGAGAAAGCAGGGGTAGGTGAGCTATGCTGAAGCAACCAAGCAGGCTGTTGTATGCACAGGCAGATTATGATGGGGGTGTGTGTGCTGTAGTCGATTTCTCGTACATGTTAAGTGTTTGTAGTTGAAATTTGAAAGACTAAACCGACAGAACTACCAACACCATTTCTCTTAGAAACTATATTTACTCTGTCAGGGATTTTGCTGAGACTAAACCAATAGCAGAGTCCACCCTGAGCAGACAATGAAACAGTGTCATAAAGAACCTGCACAAGACTGCAATTACAAATATTTTTGTACATAATATAGGCTAGATAATGTTTTGCTTGGATGACCCAGGCCCACACATCCCAAACTGATCTAGAAAACAAGAGTGCATCCAGGGAATTATTTTCTTTCAAATAATCCCAGAGCCTAAGTTAATACTGCATAGAAGCATGGTCACTCACACGCTTGTGTGTGAGAACAGTCCTTTCAGCACAGCCTCATTTCACCAGCTGATGGAGGAATGCAAAAAAAAAAAATTGCTGGATATAACGTGGCTGAACCTGTAAGGATATTTTTTTCTCCCCAGTCTCTCAGTGACGTGTAAGAAAGGCATTCTGCCTTGTGCTGGGAACATATTCTACCACATGCACACACACACACATTATGATGGTGTGAAATTGCATCGGCATTACATTTTTTCAGGATTTTACGGCTTCACAGAAATGCTGCTTGGCGACCAGCCTTAAAGTGGAGCAAGGATGGCACCCAGTGGCCAAATAGATTCATCTCAGAAAAACATCTCCCAGTCTTCACTTCGGAGAGTTTTACTTATAAAAAGGTTCTTGGTCTAATATCAACTCACTGGAAATCTCAAAAGCCTTTAAAGGACACTGCCTTCTTCCTTTGGGGGACATTTAAGTTTCTCATTGTGAAATATTTTTTTAAAAAGCCTGTAGAAATATTGCCATTAATAATTTAAAATCAACACAAGCAAACATTTATGACAAACAAGTGCTTGCAGCTGGAAAACTGCATAGAGGCAAAAATAAACAAATTTTTTTTTTTCCATTTGTAGGGTATATGCTAATAAACCCCCCCCTGTTTTAAAATTCAGTACAACTAGGTTTTTAATTTTAAAATTAGCCTTGATAGTATTAATTATTTAATTTTTAAATTAGCATTGATAATATCAATGCCAACTAGAAATTTTCTGTCTAAATAAAGTTTGGTGCAAAGCAACTTGATTTTTTAACTAGAAAATTCCTAGTTATAATTCTCAGCGTACTGAGAATTATACGTAAAAATCAAGCACAGATAAATAAGGAATTATTTAAAATGTGAATTATTATGCCATTTTTATAGATTTCTTTGAAAATTTCTTTCTTCCATGAGATAGAATAAACACTACAATGTTCTTTCTGGAGCAGTTGGGAATGCAGGTCTCAGAAGAGTGAGCTGTGACAGTCAGGGCCAGCCCAAGGGATGTATTATCTGCTGTGTGGGGAATAATTGTCTCCTCTTTGGTGGCAAAAGAACCATGATAATGTCACACTGAAGAACTCCTAAATTACCATCTTTCACTGAAGTACCTCAGATTTTTAAATTATGCTGGCCCACTTTCAGTGCATGAATCCTTGCTAGATAAATTTTTCTTCCTGTTTGAAAATCTTTCCAAATAGAAATTCCTAAGTCTGTCACTGACTGAAGCACACTGCTTTATAATGTGACAAATGTTTTTTTCCTTTTTTAATCATCCATCAGATATCCCTCTGGCTTGCATGGCAATTTAAATGTATTCTATGCCTTATCAGTTTTTTGCATGGTTGCTGGCTAAATAGTGTAGCGATGTTGAATTCTGTTTGTTCCTTGATGTTTTCCATCTGACAAGGGATTCTTATGGAGCATGATGACTGATCAGATTGAAGGACAGACAACAGGTCTGTTGGGTAATAAATCATATCATCTTCACTTGGGACCAATGCTATGTTCCAACAATTGCTTTTTCTAACTTGTTTTTCTCAGTATTTTCAAGACCTAGACCAACTGGGGTTTCACATATGGAAACAGATGCAAGAAACACAAAATTTCCCATGTGAATAACAAAAATCCAGTATCTGAGAGCAGCATAGTAGCAGCATGGTTTTTTTAGTGTGGACAACTTAATAATCCTAAGTGTTTTATTACTTCTCTGCTGAAAATGTCTGTTGTTTAAGTATCACTGTATTACTGCGCATAATTACTAAGAAACTGAAAAACAGCCACTATTAAAGGCAATAAGTCAGTAATATTTTTCAACTACTTGGATTTTTTTTTGTACTGTAAATATTAGAGTATAGCAGAAATAATTAGAATTATCTAGATCAACTGAAATTTGTTTCAACTTCAGACAAGAAGGCTTTTTAAAACAACTAGTAAGAAGACTATTTTGATCATGCGCATATGTTAATTTTCTGTTATTTTAATTGATTAAAGCTTATTCCTTTTTAAGGTATTTAATGAGGAGATTTAACCTCTAGTCTAACTATGAAGTAGCTGATCTTGGAAATAGTAATTTATTATTTAATATTTCTAGTTACCATGTGTCTACTCTGCAGTTAGAATAAAAATGTTGATTTTTCACTTTTTTTTTTTTTAATCATAGCCCTTAAGATCCCTTCTTTTTAACCCACAGTGTAAATGTATCCAAAGATTTTTCTGCGTAGCATAAACTTGCTGGAATAAAGGTATTTTGCTTTTGTATATTAAAAAAAATCCACAGAAGTTCCTTATTGACTTCTGCAATGCTCTTGCCCTGAAGCAATCCAGACCAGATTCTGTTCCTTGCTGAAAAAAGCCTATCCCTTAAAAAAAATCATTTAATGACTTGTGCTAAACTCATAAATTAACAGAAAAAGTTGTCTGGGCATGGGTATATGATTAAATTGTGGGCTTTATCTAGCTTCCAGACCCCAGGCTTCTTTCTTTTGCCTTAACTCTCCCAAATCATATATAGTTTTTCCTCAAGAGTAATATTTATTTTAAAACAGAATTTACTTATCTCCCACACTAAAAAATAAACTGGTTTGGTGCAGGCTTATCATAAAAATGCAGTATGGTTGCATCACACAATTTTGTTGCAGTCTGAAAGTAGAACTGTCGAAATCTTTCCCAGATGTTTTAATATTTCTGTGCTCTCTTTGCAAATGGGAAAGGAAAACATGAAGCAGTGCTCTGCCCTGCTCAGATGATTTGGCAACACGAGGACGAGGAGCTTGCCCCGTTAGACTGCGAATATCCAGAGGGCAGACCTGTGCTCACAACCACTGCAGCCTCCCTTGAACTCCTCCAGAGCCAACAGGTGAGGGTGGCTGGACCCAAGGGAGCAGCTCAGTGTTTGAGCCTCACCAGGCTAAAGTACTCCCTGTGAACCTTCCCTCCACAGCATCCTGGAAAATTCTTGTTCCATTTGCCTTGGAGGGAAGGTAATATTTTACTCTGGGCACTCTATGTTTTCACCTGAAATAGTAAATACGGCCATTTTAGAAATTTTACAAGAAGAATCCCCTCAGTGACCTTTTGCAGCTGTTTAATCTCATCTTGATTACCTATGAAGCCAATAAATGCAAATGAAATTTTAATAAAACTGAATGTTTAAGTTTTTTAAACCAGATTCAGAATTCCCACTAGCTTTTTCAATTACTATTCCTTGAATTAGGGTAGACATTGTAGTATGGCACCAGTCTAGCAGGACAGCTCCAGAAATAACTCCTGAAAGGTGCCTCTCATGTCTCTGACATGCAGAATTCATCTGACTATCTTTATTTCTGATAAAATACCTCATGAAAGAATATAAGCAAAACCCCTCAGGGAATGTTATTTGAACTGAAAACACATACCCCCCTGGTGCACTCATTTCTGCCTTGGTGAGCTACACATTGGAGATTCCCTGACCCACAGAACATCAGTCTCAACTTGCCTTCTGCTAATTCCTCATTTTACCTCATTAACATCTACGCTGATAGGTCATAGAGTTTAACTACAAGTTTGCTGAAGAGAGGTTTTTAATCAGATTAAAATCTGCACTCTAATTTCATTTGGTGTCTCTAAATCCAGACATTTTATGTGAAAACACCATGAACAATCTTTCCCTACTCCACTTCTCTAGGCCATTCCCTGTCCACTGAAATTGGAAAAAATTTGAACTACAGAGCACTTGTCTGAAGTCAGATGACAGCCTCACATTTCAGAAACTAGTATAAACACTCAGTATTTTATTTTATCATGGTTTATTATTTTCAGTGTATGCAATGTGTTCTTGACTTCTTATTTCCATGACAACTGGAGACATGGGCACATGTCAAAGTGTACAGAATAATGTAATACAGTAAAGACCTTGGTTTCATGAATTATGAAACTCTTAACACAGTGCTTTAGTTCTCATCTTACGTGGGCAGTGGATGTGGAAAAGCAGAGAAATAAACTCTGTTTTACATCTTGTGATCATGTACCTTTCTCAAAAGGGAAAAAGAGGACATAATTCAATATTAACACTTAAGCCCTGGTTACCCTCAAAGTTTTCCTTTAGTTTCTTTCCTGTTGCTATTCTCAGTGGAACCTGAGCAGCTGGAATAGCACTAGGGAAAAGCTCAGTGCCAGCCCATACCCTGCAGTGACAGCCAAAGGGAGGTGTGTGTGAGCAGCCTTGGAGGCCAGTGTGGAAATTCCTGCAGTGTGTGGAGAGCTGCGTGTTTCCCCACACACACGTGGCTGGCCCCACAGCTCGCAGGGCTGAGCTGCACTGGGACCGCATGTTGTGAATTTTGGGAAACAACAGGGAAACCAACTGATTGACACAGCAGTGCCATAAAAAAAAAGCAGCAGTGCATAAACCCCCCATATCCTATGGCAATATTTCATAAATGGTCCAAAACAAAGGCCAGCTTGCCTTTCTGAAGTTTAATTACTGAGGAAGACTATGAGGTAATTATGATAAACTACTAAAAAATATTTAATTGCAAGCTTATAAAACTAATTAAAGTAGTTCTAAATTGAAAGATGACATCACAGCAGAGAATAAGCTAATAAAGCCAAGGAATGTTTTCTCTATTGTTTCAAATATTGAAGATAAAATCAGTATGAAAATTTAATTTGTTTTCATTGTGCTGCCCATTGTTATACATTTAGAAGTGCATAAAGCACGAATAACAAATGTTAAATCATACATAACTCACACCAAGTATCAAGTTCACATAGATCCATCATCTTTTGTGGATTCAACTGTTTACATACACAGTAGCAGTCTTAAAAGTTGTTTCTCTTTTCACCATTCTGTAGTGAAATGAATGTTTTAAAGAAAGACACAGAAGCCTCCCTGTGTGAAGGTAGATCTTAAATAGCCACACTTCAGGCTACAAAACTGAGAAATGCAGAAATTGTTATTCATGCTACATTTTGAATTGAAGATTCTGTAAAGCAGGTGATACATTATTTTCCATTGTGTATCTCTCCTGTGTGTTGTTTGACCTAAAAAAGGGAATCTCTCCCAAGGCTATAAATAATGCATCATAGTCATTAAATATTGATCTTGCTTATGCCATTGACAGCTGTGCAATTAGGCTTGCTTCTTAAAAATAACTTCTTGTACATTTCCCATAATGGGACAGTGTTTACATATTCTCTTTGGAAACTACATTGACTAAATTTAAAGGCGATCTGTGTTTGTGGGGCTGCTTGCTAAGTCACAGGACTTGATCATTATTGCCTCATAAATCAGTAATTCTTGCTATAAATATCCTGTCCTGGGCACAGCTCTGCGTTCTTTACTCATGTATCTATATTTGTCTAACACATAACTATATTTAGGCTTGCAAAACCTGAATTTCAGTAAGAACAAACCTGGCACTACAGGACAATGGTATAGGATAGCTTCAATCTCAGATTAATCAGATTTCAAGTGCCTTATCTATTCCAGTGACACAAATGTTTACAGCACTAGCACTAATACACAACAGAAATGAAAGAATAGTCTTTTAAGTCTAAAATACAAGGGAGAACTGAGTTGCCACAGTTTTTAAAATCATAGCTATTTCTGATTTCTTGGAAATAAAATTAATACTGATATCATTCAATGGTGCATTACTTTATCTTATCCTGCCAAAATTAAGTTTGAATTTAGCATAGTTACGTACATGCAAGAGCGGAGAAGCGCTGTGATAAATTAGGCTGAAGACTTCAGACATTCTAAGAGAAATTTGCACTCAAGGTGATTTTTGTTTTGTTTTACTTGCAAATGAAAAGTAAAGTTTAGGTTTTCTTTCTGTATCTGGAGGAATGGTATCAGAAATCTACCTATCACAGTAATGCAGCACATATAAGAGAACCTACAAAAAATATATTGCAGTTTGTATGAATTTAACAGTATATTTAATTTAAATATTTTTAAGCCATTATAATCTAAACCTAAAAATTAGAAAAAAAATCTAAAAACATTTAGTAGCCAATTGTACAACATGGTCCCTTTGCAGAACCTTAAGGTTTTATAGTTCCATATTGTGAACTTAGCTCTGTATTTTTCCAGCTCCACCAGCAAGAGTGCTTTGCACTTTTTCCCAGATAAACATCTGGAGAAGGTTTAATATCTTAAGAATTTCTTATTAAAGTGGAGTTTTCTTCATTAATTCTTAGATGGGATTATAAGAAACAGAAATAAATGTTACTTATTGTACAGAACCTGGTCACAGTGATTATGCATAATTCTTAAAAAGATACCAGATATATTTGTGAGTTTGTATGTTTGTGAATTCACCACTAACAGTAAGAAACTATTAATGAAATTTTGAGTTTAAAAAATCAACTTTAACTACTCTTGCTAGGCTTTCTATAATGAAATAAAATAATTCACTGGTAAAAGCCAGAGGAAAGATAAACTTCAAGTACACTTGTAATTTTTCACTTTTTATCAGAATATTTTCGAGATCCCAAGCAAATAAAAATTAATGGAAAAACATTTTATGAAGACTATAAAAAATGAGCTTACAAAGAGGGAAAGAAAAAACCTGTACTACAAGAGTATGTAATTATTTCCAAGATCCTGGGGTCCAGTTACAGTATGTTTGGGATAATATGTTGAGAAGTTGTCAACTCAAATGTACTGTCACTCCAGAGTCGTTAATTACTGCTGGGTGCTGTCAGTCAGGAGCCAATAGTGATCTGCTGGCATCACTCTCATTTAGACGTTTCTGTCGTGTGTGTGTCTCTGCTCTGACTGAACCAGGACATCAGGTAAATCGTAACAGGAGTTCGCTCTGACATCTGCCAATAAATCACCACAGAGAGAGGGGACACTGCTAGCCCCAAACACCCCCAGAGGGAGGGATGGTTTATTAGCCAGCCAAGTCTAGAAGATGACCCTAATATAACAAAGGGCTTATACAAAATATAACGATATAACAAACAGGGAAAAGAGCAGTGATTTCAGGGTAGGATGCCTCGGGAGACCTCAGCAGAGAGGCTGGCTGTAAGCAGGGAGATGGGAGCAATTTTATCCCACAGATGGATGGCATTCTCTGGGATGAGCTCTGTGGCCCACAAGTCATCCTGGTTGTCTCTGGGTTTTTGTTCTTTTGTTTTGTTTGCTTCCTGTGTGTAAAAGCATTAACAAAGATCACTCTCAAATTGTACAATTTTGTCAGGAACTGAAAGTGAGACAACTGGATAAAGATATGGAAGACAGACAATTTTTCTGAAGAAATAGCCTAACTTACTTTAAGCATAGCTTGGTTGTGTTCCTTATTTTCTCATCTATGTTCTTTATAAGAAATGTATCTTTTGGAGTTATTAATGAATAAATGCTTTTCATTTCCTTTTACCTTACAATTAGCCATTAAATGGATAGTCACATGCCTTCAAGGTAAATAGATAACAGAAAGACATTTCCTACTTGGAGGCTGGACTATCTATTAATGAAGTCACCTGGGAAAACAAGTAGAATAGCTTCTCATCACATGAGCATCTGAGTCCAAAGAGTAACACAGCAGGCTGCTATTTCAGCTACAGAGACTATCAAGGAGAGTTGTCTTTCAGTGGCTGACAGTAATCAAGTAAGGACCTCTGGTACATACAAAAATACTGGTGGAATCCTAAAGTCATAGAAACTATATTACAGATGTTTATTCTAAGATAAATGGAAATACAAAAATAAAACAGAAAATTGAGGGTCCTTTATCCTTTTCTTTCCTCTTTCTCAACAGTCTTCAGTTCTTTTGCCAAACACTGAATACAACTTACTGTGCACACTAAAGCATTTCCTGCAGTGTTGGATGATCTTCAAGCATGCTGATTCCAGCAATACTTCAGTAATCTCATCCTCAGCCTACACAAGTGTGGGCAATCATACCAGTAACTACAGTGAAGGGAGAATATTACACCCTTATCACCAGGTATCGATACAGATACCAGGTACATATGCCATCATTTGGGCAATAATCTACAAACTAATTAGCTAGGAAGAGCTGCCCTTCCTCAGCCCAGATCACTCAGCAGTATCAGCTCTATGCCAGGCGTGTGTTCCCCTTTCAGCACAGCCATCCCCGTGGTGCAGAAAGCAAGTTGCAGCCTGACAAGTCAAAATAACCACTCAAGAGCTATTTTTTCAGCCAGACAGATGCCAGGGCTCCAGAGCAGGGAATGCCAGCAATGTGGGATCATGACTGTCCAGATCTCCTTCCCAGACCTCACTACAGTCCCTGATGCACTTTGTGTCCAGGAGACCAACAGTGATTCCCATCATGAGAGCCTCCCAAACAGCTTTGAGGAGTCCTCTACCAGCATTGCCTCCTCACAGCCAAGGCAAGCATCACCAAATTTCCCAAGTGCCTCGTCAAGCAGGAAAAGACAAACAGTCTATCACAAAAGCAGCTCTGGAGTGCTGGCAGTGATGCAAGATGAAGGTTACTGTTCCTCCCACGTTCTAGCCCATGGCAAGGCAGCATTCAGTGAGAACATGTAATTATTGGTCCCCACCAATGCTACACTCAGAGCACATCACTTTCACATTCTGCCAAGGGTGCTTACGGGAATTAGAAGATCCCCCTGTCAAGCCTTCTGAGCCTGTGCACAACTGGAATAGTGAATGCTCCACTTTTGTAGTGAACACAGGGCAGCTTCCATGCTATAAGCATGTAAAGTCTCCAGTTCCCTTCTTTTCCTCTAGTCTCTCTCTCATCTTCTACGTGGTATGATTTCCATGTGATGGTTCCTGCTGAGGAGGCCACCAAACCCACACTGACATGCAGTTCTAGTAGCTGGTGCTGGTACAATGGGACTTTGCTGCTGTGCACCCAGCACTGCTGCTCTTTATCCTCTGAAAGAAACTTTCCACCTTCCCTGCTGAACATCCGTGCATGTAATATATCCATTGTAAATAATTTTTATTAAGATTTTCTGCTTATGATGTAAACCTCTCTCAGATAAACTAGACAAATATTAATTTACTTTATATTTTCAGAAATAGGTATATTAAAATCTTAAATCTTACCTTGAATTTATCAACTTCTGCCTTCGAACATGTTGCGTGATAAGACAACACCTGCCCCAGAACAAAAGATAAAAATCGTTTTTGTATGCTTGACAAGTAGCAATATCAGGGCTCTGTACTGCAGTCTAATCAATTATATTTAAAGCAAATTTAATTAGCATTTGTGTGATAATTCAGTTCTGATTGACAGCATGTAATAGCTAATTACCGGTTATCAGGCATACATTTGGCAGTCATACTGCAGGGAATTTTATAGGGAATAATGAACAGTAAGTAATTTAATATCATGAGGATTCCTACATTGTTCTCCTGAAGTTCTACAATCAAAAAAGAAAGAATTTAATGTAAAAATAACAGTAGATTTACAGACTTTGGATAATGCCTTTTGCTATACTGAAAAGCTTTCATGCCTATACTAGTGGCGCATCACTGCATCCAAATATCAGCACCTCTGTGCTATGTCTGACATTCTCTTCAATACAATTCTGGAGATGGCAGCATCAAATAAAATGTACAAAATACTGCACACCTGCTCTTATTACCTCTTAATATGCATCCATTTATATGTGGCACATTCTGTCCTTGTGTGTTGATACTAGCACTGAACAAGCCCTGCAGAAGGTGCAAGAGCCATCCTGTGTTCTGGAGCCACCATGGTCTGGCTGTGCAGGAGTCCAGCTGCTGCTCCATGAGGGAGCTCCCAGAGCACTCCCAGCAAGGACAGGTCCTCCTCCCTGCTCTGCAAAACCTGACCTGCTGATGTGCTAAAGCTTGATACAGGCTTCTCACTTAGAAATAATTTTCATCTGTTATGTCTCTGTTATGCATATAAACACCTAAACTGTGTCTCACAGGGCTTTAAATTGCAATACCTCATGGCAGTAAGTCCCAAACGTATTTACTCTTATTAGTTTTAGAGATGCCACCTTTTACAGTAACAGGAATTCATTCCTGCATTATAAAAGAATAAATAAAAACCATAAACTCATTTGTTCTCTACCCCATTTTACTTTGTATGATTGTACATCATGTCCTTTCTCAAATAGTATCTATTTTTCTGTCCAACCATACAGCAGCTTCTCTCAGAAATTGGTAAGATTAATCAAATTACATCTTCTGCTATGACCGATTACACTTAATACCAAAATTCTCATCAAGCTTCACCTTAATGTGTATTCATTATATCCCTCTAGATTTTTTCAGTCTTCCTTAATATTTGTTATTCTAATTTTTAAATAATTTGCAAATTTTGTGTCCTTACTATAAAAAAAGTATTTAGCCTGGCTTTGAATCATGACAGCTTTTCCTGATCATTTGTTTATGTTTTGCTCTTCTTTTTATTAGGCAATCTTATCAGAATACCATATGAAAACCTGTTTCAGTATATATGGATAAGAATCTTATTATTATATATAACAAGTTCATTTAATTTACATCTGATATCAATGTGATTTTCAAGTGCCATTCGTTGCCATTATAACTAAATACATAAATACTAATGAAGTATTCTATTACTGAAAATCCACAGTCCTTCATCTCATACCATTCTAGTGTTCAGTATTTTCTCCTGCATCTTCCATCACTTTATGCAAATATTATCAAGAGCTGTTGCCCATTTATAGAAAGAATTACTCTCCTTTGAAGAATAATGGCTATTTATCAAATCTATACTCTATATGTAAGCTATATGGTTATTAGTCTTTTTTTAGATCGAAGAAAGAAGTTGTATTTAAACCAAAACAAATTAATTGTCTTTTATTTCAATAGCAAGTAACAAACTTCTGTGTGAAGTTTCATCCCTATATATCTGTGTGTGACATCTAGCACTGCTTGTTTTTCTTGCCAGGAGGAGCATTCATTCCAAGGTGTCATATTGCACAAATATCTTGGACATATGAGGACTTAACACTGATTCATGGCTATGACATGTAAAGTATAAGGGATCTTGCAGGAGGCCTGAAAAGGTAAGCTTTTAACTTTTCCTCCTACATGGGTAGAAATATAAAATAATAAAAAAAACTGCTTATGCTTAGAATTTCTAGCACCAGCAGTCTTACTGACTTTGGAAAGCCTTAATAGGCCTGTGTGCATCACAGGATACAACCCCACTATGCAGATTAATATCTCAAACCCTAAAGCAAAGAAAAAAAAGCCTCTTTATAGTAATTCAGTCAGGTTTGATTTTTCTTTTAATAGAAAGAATTTTGTATCTCATTCAGGCCAGTGTTATTTTTGTGGTTCTTATATAAATGGTACTGCAGAAACTCAAAGGAGTTACACAGGTAAAAGGTGCACACATCAGGGATAACGAGATCATTTTCTTCTCTTATCACATGTGAAATTTAAAACAAGACCAATATCTTAGTGATGTTACCCTTTCCTCGGAGCAATGTTTTAAGATTAATCAGTCTTGCATAATGCTTTTGAAAGATCTGAAATTTCATTCAAACCACTCTTAATTATTTTTGTAGGAATAGTGTAAGTTTGTAAAGCTATCCTCAAAACTCCAGGCTTTTTTCTCACCAAGATTATTTTCAATATGATAAGGTTTAGAATCTCCAGATATATGATAGACAACAGTGCTATATTGTTGAATCTGTTAGAGAAGTTTAAATTATCATAGTTTTTTAAAAAATAGTTGGCTCTTTTATGTGTGACAGTCAGGAGCCAGAAAAGGTTTCATGAAGATGGACACATACGTCAAGAGCCACAGACTGTTTTGCCCAGGATTTCTTCACTTGGTCATACATAATCGTGTTGTTGATACCCAGGCCACAAAAAATAACAAAAGCCTAAAATTTAAACAGAGAAAAAAGAAAGTCAGTTATGAATGGGTTATAATACAAGCACAAAGATGAATACTGTCTTAATCATTAAAAGAAATTGCATGGAAATATTAGGAATAATCATGTTGTAAAGGTTGTTTTAAGAACGCAGGTGAGTCACCAGATGAGAGATTAGATGCCAGAAACTTATTTTAATTAGGATGCACCCTTCCAACTGAGGACTTCTGAGAATAAATGTCAAACCACAAATATAGACAAGATATTCTCCCCCCATCCCTGGAGTGGACTGAAGCAGATTACTGAGAAATACAAAATGCTACTGAAAAAGTATGTTAATGCTGAACTGAGTGCCTCTTACTTCAAACAGTCGCTGGTCAGCATCGTCAAAGGATTTCCCATCAAGCCTGTTCAGCACTTGAGCTACCCCTTTAGAAAGAGTTAATATGGATTAAAATCTTCATTCATTAACGCACAATGCAGAATGTTTTATTCATTGGTAAAATGTAAACCACATACTTCAAACTAAGAAGCAAAATGCAAATATTTCTTCTGAAAATAATTAAACACAGATGTGCAATAATTTGATTGTTTTGATACCAGTACTTTCAGCTGTTATTCTTTACTAAGTATAATACGGCAAATCTAAAAGTTACTCACAGTGCTTTTCACAAAAGGTTGAAGATCTGTTTGAGAAAGAACTTGTTCACTTCACTAGTAACAATCACATAAGTTGTCCTAAAAATCTGGAGTTACCAATACAATATACTTAATCAGTACCTTCATTCCTAAAATCGTGGTTATTTTAGCATCATCTGGGTATATAAACCCTTTTTTACTCATGACTGGTTCATTAATTTACTGAGCCAATGAAAAAAATGCATTTTCTGATGATTTCTGATGATTTCATGCTGATTTCTACTACAACAAACATTTCTATTTCGTTTAGCTACAATAAGCCCTTAGAAAAATGCTGTAAGAGTAATCAGCTGCCAAGAGTCCAGATCATTTCTTTTTCTTGAAGATAATGTGCAGTTCACAACAAACAACAAGACGTATTTTTAAAAGACTCAACTCCCACATCATCTCTGCTAAAGAAGCTCAAAGATCCTGCATGACACCAAGTGCCTTCAGCAATGCACTACTGATCTCAGCTCTCCCTGACAGCCACAATGCACAACTCTTGCCCTGACAGTATAAATTGCTATTGCTTTGATGCCGGTTCTTCTGAGGAAAGTTAGCAGAGGAATCTGGCACTGATATTTACAAGCACTCCTTTTTGTGCCAGAAGCACGTAATAACACAGGGCCAGCTGCTGGTGTAGCATAGCTGTGAAGCATCCTATCAAAGATTCCCTAAAATTATCACATCCTGATCCAGCAACCACCACTGCAACAGGCAACTCCAACCACTGCCACAGCCCCTTCAGCAAACCTTCCCTGACTGCATCCAGAGTTTATCATTAGAGGGAAAGGACCACTTGACTGCAGAAACAGTTGCCCACGTGCTAAAAAGAGAGACCCGAGGAAAACATCAATGCATATAAAACATTTTTCACTAATATGGTTAGAATTTCTATTTTCAGCTCATTAAAGTTCAGTACAATATATAACTTAACAATGACACAACTGGAAAGCTGAAAATGTCCGTACAGTATCCAAGTCAAAACATCCCTTCTTGGATACTTAGCATGCATCCTAGGTACTGTAACTTCCTAACAATATTCAGCTGAGAAAAAGAAGGAAAAGTAACACAGAATTTAAAAGATGGAACTAAATGTACATTAGCACAAAAATTTCCACGAGGAAAGTCTTACCAATTATTTGGTGGGTGCTGTTCCATATAGGAACACACAGAACAGACCTTATGTGAAAGCCAGAAATTTGGTCAGCCTAAAATGTAGAAATGGGAGCTTCCATTAGTGGTGCTGTTTTCAGCCTTTTAAATCATAGTAATAGACATGTCAAGGAGTAAGTTTACATTATAAATGTCATTTCATATGAATCAGCTCTCATAAAAAATTTTGCTGAAACTTCATCCACAGTAACCAAAAGTCATAAGGATTATTATAAAAATTGCCAAAGAAAATATGAACATCGTCATCTTTCCCACATTAAGCTTACACTCCTTGACTCTGATTTGGCACTAAAGACAATCTATACTTGAGGCAATGTCCAGACAAATTCTAGATTACTTACACTGGTGGATTAGTAGAGATAACTTTCACTGAAAAAGTTTGCTTTAGAAGTACCCTTCCCAATTGTCAAACTGAAATTGGACTTAGCAAGGCGGCTGTAAAAGGAGCTCACAGGAAACACACTTTTTCAGAAGAAAGGGGAGAGTAAGTAGGGAATTCTGCAGAAGCGCAAGTCAGTAAGAAATGTAAGGTTTGAGCCAAACCCTAGATTTGAGATAATTGGTCCTTTTTTCCAATGACAATTTACTGCCTCATTTATTGTTTTCTGTTTAATACAGTATGCAACTTCACAACTTAAGTGTCACTGATTCTTTGTTTTCTACAATTAATAAGTTTTATTCTCTAGTGTCACTGCTGTGAAATCTAATGAACAGAAAACAATTTTTCAGATGAGATTAGACAGTGTAATGAGTCCGCTCACAGAAGATCAGATGTTCTCTTACTAAAACTGCCACTGCTACAGGCAATCTTTAATAGAAGAAAACTAAAAGACCAACAGTAATTCATATACAGAAAGCAGGATTGGATCACTGTGATCTCCTAGTTAGCAAAAGATATAAATCAGGTTTTAATTAGATTACTGCCTATTTATACATACTCAGAAGTTATCACTGAAACCAGTGTGGAGTGCCACCTAAAATCCAGGGGATAGGTAATAATTGATTCAAACGTATGTCTTAAAATGAGCTGAAAAATACTTTTGCATTAAATTCCTGATGCATGAGTTGAAAATTGAGCATCAACATTTACACATGAAAAGTAGTGTTCTGAGAAAAAAAATGAGGTGATTTTCAACAGAAGCAGAGAACAGAATTTCTGTTCGTATCTACAAATGTATGTTTGATTCTATCTAAGTAATGAGGGATACTCTGTTCTTCTTACTACTCTTGGCTGTAGAAATAATTGAGTAGAAAAACTGAATTTAAGAATTAAATTTTCATAGGAACCCATCTAAAGAGAATGATTATTGCTCTTTTTATAATTTTCTTTATATATATTGGGTAGTGCCTCCAACTTGGAAAGGACTAACTGTGAAACAAATAAGAGCTGAATTATTCAGGACATGATATAATACAAGTACAATGCAAACATCAAGGACTGGCATGCTCTAAGTTAGCATATCTAAACACCTCAGGCATTAATTGTACTTCTTGCAATTCTGAACAGATTAACATCAATGCAGTTTTCTTTTATACTTTTACAGCAGGCTCCTTTTATTTTTTCTTGTTTCAAAAATTTCTGCTGGTTTGAGAGATAATCCCTTTAATGACATGAGGAATAAAATTGGAACCAAGCAAACCCTCAACATGAAACACTTCCAAGAGCACTTACTGTAGTAATACATTTTATGAAGCTTTCTGACCAAGGCTGTGATTAATGTGCTGTCCAACTGCTGGCCAAGTCCTCCATATTAATGCTGGATTAGAATTCAGTGAAGATTTTGCCTTTTGCCTCTAACATTTATTTAGATGTTAAGCATACTTACATTTTTATCTGTAGCTACACCTTTCTAACAGGAAATAAATACCTTAAGATACACAAAGAACTTTTATTGGGAGTGATACTTCTTGAAGAAGTATCCAATCCAGTGTGTATTTGAGCAAATTAAACTGTTGGTTGGCAGATCACAAACAACATTTGTCTGTCTGGATACCAGCTCTATTTACACTCTGTGTACAGCCCCAGTCACCCCAACAGCTAACAACTCTGATGCTGCTAACACTGAACACCAACAAATTTTCAGCAATAAAAATAAGTTTGCATAAATATCAAGGCATTTGGTAGTGGAAATTATCGCTTACAAATAAGGAAAAAAATAATAATGGACAAAGTAACTGCTTAAAGTCATACACTAATTCAGTGATCTGTGTTTATAATATAAAGCCATGTCAACAACAGAAGACCAGAAGGACAACTTACTGGATAGGAAAAATAATTCAAAATAAATATTCACACGTCTCACAGCCAATGGGATATAAAACCAAAATTTTTGTATTGGTCATGGTGCTCAAGAGCAACATATAATTACATTTGTAAAAATCTCTTACCTCAGCATCAAAGCGAGGATCCTGATAGGCATCGCTGATGTTCACCGGGAGACCTGTGGAAGCGACGAGTTCAGCAATGCTATTATTTATTAGCCAGTCAGAATAAGACGAGGATTTTTCCACGTTGTCTTTAAAACTATCAAAATGCAGGGCAAGGGAAGAAAAGAATACTGTCAATGTTAGTTGCAAGTCCAGCATGTCTTATGTGCATACTAATAGGAACAACAGAACCATTTACAATTATTAATGGTTACAAAAAATTAACTATAGAGCAATAATTTGGTATTATTGAAATGGTACCTCAAAAATTCTCTCCTTTACATAGCTCTTTCTATTGAAAACAGCATTGGTGTCTCAAGTAAATAAAACATTTGATAAATTTTACCTATGAACCAACAGGGGATTTTGTGCTAAGTTTCTGTAGGATACAGGACTGCTCATGATAAGCAACAAGTTCTAAATAATATTTTCTGTAGAGTTACCTGAAAATATGTAATTTTAAGATCTGTGATATTTTCAATTTTTATTTTCAATAACTTTCCTGCCAAAATGACATTAAAAAAAAATTTTGGCATCAATACTGCAAGAATATTACAGCAGGTGGATCCAAGTAGTCACACAAGACATGAAGGTTTCCTTTTCTTTTTACCTGGTTGAGCTTCTGCCACAATTACTGAGGGGGTAGAGAGCTATCACTAAATGAGCATAAGACACTAGAATTATGGCCTCAGCTCACCACACTCCACCGAAGCTTCCCAGAAAACTCAGTGTCTATGCAGACCTTAAAGTCCTCACCTCACACCTTATCTAATCAGCAGGAAAGTTCTCTTTGACTTATTTCAGGCAGGTTCCTGACATTGGCAATGTCTGGCTACTCACATGTGAGAAAAAAAAAAGCCTGTTTTCTTAGTTTTGAGAAAACTGATAAAATTCTGACACCTGAGAAACATTACTTAGAAAAAAGTTATTAAGAAGCTAAGGAGAAGACTACAATAGCTTGAGGCTTTGAAGTAATGCTCATGAATGAAAACATTCTGCACAGTAAAATCCTTGAAAGACTCAATCGAAGTGAAAGGATCGATTTTTGTTGACTGCATTGATTTTCTGGAGACTAATTCAACTACATCACTCATATGAAAGAAAACAATATGCTTAAAAGACTGTAAATAAAAATAATAATGATATACAGAAATATAAAGCAATCAACTTCCATTTGGATAAGAGATTTGAGTGACTGTAATAAATGTTATGTGTATACTTTGACAGAGACCTTTATATAAATATGACAGGTTTGGAGCTAAGTAAAAAAAAAATCACATTTATAATTTAAAATTCAGTTCATAATTTAATTTATTTCAAATACTTCGGAAGCAAAAAAAGTCTTTACGGTTAAGGGTCTAATTTCAAATGCATAGTTACCAGTTCATAACTTACCTGAATGGTATTATCGTTATCATATAAGACACATAAATCAGGACTGCATTATGGGTGTCAAGCACTTTAAGCAGCAAATGAATTCAAGTAAAGGAGACAAGATGAAATTCGTAAAGAAGTTTTAAGAGTGGGTTCTGTTATGTTCTCTCCATTCCTAACAAGCGCTCTACACCCATACTCCAGAAGACAGGCACATCATCCCAGGGACAGTAAAACAGTTGAGGGACTTCAGCACTTCCTCTGTACTAGCCCACGTGGGAAGGAGCAGAGAGAATTTTGCCCACACAGCTCCTACTCTGGCCCAGGCAGGAGACCTGTCCACTACCACTGGTAGCCAGGTCAGAAAACTGTCACCTCAGCTACCTGCTAAAATGTGACCTCGTCTGCCAAAAACCGCTGCTTCCGTGCAGGAAAGGCACAACCCGCAGCACATTCCATCAGGCTCATCTTCATCTAGATCATATCAGAACTGAGCCCTCAAGAAGTCTAAGATTTATGTAATAATTTTTCAAAGGGAGAGAAAATTTATGGGTTTTGGCAAACTTCAAGAACAAAATCACTGGGGAAAAACAAGAGCGTCAATGTGCCAGTATGGATAGTAGACAAAAACGATCATGGTCTGTGGTGAAAAATTGCAAACTGAACAGATAAATGCAAGTGTGGCCTTGTAAGGTATTTACAAAAAACAGTAAAGAAAGTAGATACGAGTATTTACTATTATATTTAGGGATTTAAGAGGTGAGCTGCTATCATGTAGATAGATATAAGGAAGGCAAAAGAAAAGCAACTTCTAAGACTGTGTGAGAAAGTATATTAGGGAATGAAATATTATCTTAGGACCTTCTTTCTCATTTAGATAAAACTTATAATGAGAACTGTTCTCAGCCTAAAATTTCTTTGGATTTCAACTAAAATTTCAAAGAAATACTAGTTTTCTTAACTCCTGTAAAGATGAAGAAACTTGTCTTCTTCCCACACGAAAAGTCTCATGACTTTACATCAGTTACAGCTGCAGAATGTAGAATGAAAAGGGCAAGACTCACTAGAAAAATGCTCAAATGTCAAGGGCTCACGGCATTGTTCTGCATCCTAAATAACCTTTATTTTTCCACAATAGTGGAATAACAGCCAATAACTCAAGCTGTGCCTGTGCAAGATCCAAATGTGACATCATATCTGCCAGTCTAACCTTGGTCTTTGTAAAAGCAACTTCACTCTCCACAGGAAAAAGTCGTCAATGAAAAAGGGATACATTTTTGGGTTAAAATGCATAGAAATACACCTTTATGAATCTTATAAAGACTAGCTACCAGGTTGCATGTGTTTATCCATGTCTTGGACTAAAGTTAAAATAATTTTGACTTGACTACGTGCAGAGCAGGCTACTACAAACTGCTTTGTAGCAACATGCTAATATAACTATGGTAACAAGAAATGAGCCAGCTTGGTTATCTTGACACCACTCTACATTGTTTTGACTAATCTGGCTACAGATCAAGTTTGAGAAAAACAGGAATGACAACCACATTCCTTGATTCATACTCCTGTCCCTGAATAAAAGAAATGTATTTTCACCCCCTAGGAAAGACCAACTGCTACTCTGAAACTTTGTCAAAAGCAGTAACTTGTGATTCCCCGATCAATCAACAAATTATTTACTCATATTTAAATCTTCCTATTTTTTATTGCTTGTTTTCCATTTGCTTCACCATTCCCATACCAGGGCATGGAAGGGAGATAGCTTCTACCCATATTTCTGTGTGGCCCTGGACTCTGCTGTCAGCTTGCACATCTTAGAAGTTTTCTAACACTACCCATTTTTCTAATGCTGCAAAATCAATCCATGAAATGGTTTATCACCATGACAGCCATTTGATATGGAAAATTCTCCTTCAGAATCAGTATGAATTAATCTGCATAAAACCTGTGTAATAAACACTGAGCCCTGAAAGATGGAAGAAATGTTCTCACAATAGCCCTGAATCCTCATCTCCTCATTTGGTATGTAGGACATTTTATGTGAACTGCTACCAGTGGTGTAATTTTGCAGGGATTGGTATAACAACCCCACATGAACAAAAAGCTTTCTTTTACTACTTAAAATTGGCCCTTTATAAATGTTTACAGATCCCACTAAGCAAAACATATACTTCCATTTTGACTGGGCTCCCAAACAAGATTAAGTCACAGGAACACAGTTTCTAGGAAATACATATGCTATGCAGTTTCTAGGCTTTCCAATTTGACAGGAGTAGAAATAAAATTTTACTGGAAATCTTTCAACACAACTCTACAGAGGAATTTTGTAAGAAATCAACAATCTAAAATAATTTTGTAATTTTTACTTCAATATTAATCCTGCAAAACAACATCTGCATGTTATCAATGAGTTCAACCACAAAAAGTTGGTTTTCCCCTGGCTTCTTACCGGAGACACTGATACAATACTACTGCATATATACACACTCAAACATACATATAGAAAGAAAATAAAGGCAGGTATATTTATTCAAGCAAGTCTCCATTTGAAGCAAGCAGGAGTCTTGTCTGAGTGAAAAACATAGGCTCATACTCTTCAATCAAATCTACACAAAGTTCCATAAAAAATAAAATCTTGACCAAGCAAATTTCAAAATTATGTGAAAAATGAAGTTATCCACAACCATGGAAGACACGAGCACTAACCTGTTGTCAGTATCAGCACTACATTTTGGAGACAACAATTCAAAGGATTTTGTAAATTTCACCACCTGTCACAAAAGAAGTAACTTAAGGTCCTTATTAAGATGAATAAACATCTAAGAAAACAGTAACATAAGGTTCCTCTATTTAAACTGTATTTTTATCCAATAGTCTTAAGATAAAAATACAAATCTGTATTCTTTCAATGGAGAATTCATGTTAAAAATACACACTCTGCACAGTTCCCTAAAGATCAATATCAAATCAAATGATATCTTTAGATCCCTCAGAAAACTATTTTCCACAAGCATATACACTTCCCTTTAAAAGCTTTCGGGACATGAATTATGGAACTTTACCTAAACTTCAATTTTTTAATACAGGAAAACAAACAGAAAGGCTGCTTTGCATTATTGCAGCCAATCACACTTGACCATATCTGTCAGAAGCATGTAAGTGAAACATCTTAGCAAAAGTGGCTAAAAGTGGCTCAGACCAGAGGCCATGTTTTTGGATGTGTCCCCATCTTCACTTTGGTTCTGAACTGCAAAAGCTTTCTGCACAATGTACAAATGACAATATTTTAAACATGGTTAGACATTGAGTTACTCTAAGGAGATCTATTTTGATATATATGTTAACCCTCCAAAACAGGAGAAATTAAGGAAAATAACTGTTTTGCCACTTGTAAAAATTACCAAGTGGGTGGCAAGATGCTATTCTCCTACTCCAAATTAACCTAAGATTTATGACCATCTAGAAAAAGATTTTTGTCCATATTTCACAATTTTGTCTAGAGGAATAAAAGGTCATTGCTTGTGGTTTGGGAAAAGCCCCTCCAAGCTCAAAGGCAGAAATAGTACCAAGAGCAGAAAAATGAACTGCCACCCACAACTTCCTAGCACAATGGACATTTCTGTCAAAAATAAAAATCACATTATATTTACAAACACAGTGATATTTCATAAGAATGTAATAGAACTATATCTTGTAATTATAAAATTGGGGAGGAGGAATGGCTAGGAGAATCTAGAAAGGGAAAATAAACTAGAAACACTAAAATTCTATGGTAGAGAACGTAAGTGAAATAAAAACATTGATCTTGTTTTTAGGAAAGCTGGTATAATTTAGGGCATACTCCATTGAAAGTTCTTAATTTTTATTAACTGAAATGAAATGTGAATAATATCTTTCCTCCAAGGAAAAAAATGGGGATTTTTTCTACCATACAAACAATTCTGTCTCTGACTTGTCACAGCCCAGCAACAAATAATTAACTGCAGAATCAGTGAAGACAAAAATAATAATTGGGTAGAAAAAAAAGATATTACAAACAATGTTTTATCCTTCAACTACTTCTCAAATCAGTAGAAAGGAGGGTAGCTTATATTGAGTAGCCTGAAAACACTGGAGGGAGGTACCAATATAAAGGCAGCCACCTAATTTATTACTAATTACAATACTCATAAAAACTTCAAACATTTTTAAAGGCTCTCATACCCTATGAATATTGGTACTGCAAAGTCCCAGTGAAAGCCCCTGTCAAAACTGTCAAATACTTTCATATAGTTCACATCCATCTGTTCAACAGAGCTCTGCAATGAAATAATTATTCATGGGTCAAGTAGACATAGTAATTGCAAAAAACCCAAAAATACTTCAGTAATTCTGAAAGTTGGATTTCCATTTCACCTGTTCAGTGTAAAAGCTTACTGCTTTCCCAATATAAGCCTACTGGGGTAGAGACAACAAGGGTGTTGATAAAGTTTCAACGTGTGCCTAACTTACATTTAGGAACAACACACTGAAAAATACCTCCTGTCCTGTACTCACTTAAGATGTGCAACTGTACTTACTGGTGATTCAATATCTTCCAGGAGTAACACCGAGCACCGTTCACACTTCAGTAGAGTCTGGGCCCGATGCATAATTTTCTTGACAATCTTCTCTAAGTCAGTCTGTTCCTCAAAGAGGTCATTCACTACTTCCAGTAAAGCCTGTGTACAAGGACAGAAAACTCTTGAATTGGTTGTAGAATTAACAAATACATTGAGCATTGCAAAGGAAGCATCATTTTTGGGATGGATTTTATATGAGTGATCCATTGAAATCTCCATTCAAATGTAGTTCTTAATGATTATGGCAACAAAATTGAAGTAGAGGTATCTGAAGAATGAAAGAAGTATTCCTTAGCTCACAACTGGGCACAATCCAACTCTTAGGAAACAATGGGAATCTCTCAAACTATTTTACTTTGTTCCAAAAATTAAGCAATGGAAGGCAGTATGGATTGAGTTGCTTGATTTTATATATTGAATTTTCTAGGACATTTAAACTCCATTTTATTCTCTCATTACCCATTTTGCATGTTCAAAACTGGAAAGAAAAATACCCACATCAATACTGGCTGAAGCTGCAATAAGAAACAAAGAATCTCTAACTCAATTTACCAGAATTTATCATTTTCTAATGAAGAATGGGAATGCCCCTAACACTTTTCTGCTTATTATCTCCCTCAGAAGATTAAATGCTGACTCCTAAAAAGTCTATATTGCTTCCTGCAGTGGGGAGGGAAACCTGCAGCAAAATTTAAGTCTCTGTAGTGAAACAATCATTTTATTTGAACATCAAAAAACCCACAAAAAACCCCCCAAATCCCAACCAACAAAAAAACATCAAAAAAACCTTGGCAGACAATTTTTTTTCCCCCTCAAGTCTCCTCCAAATCTCTTCCCCAAATAAAATAGTCTGTTGTCAGACCTGGACAGAAGACAAGCTCAGATGCCTCATGACCCTTAAATATAAAGGTCATTAGAAAGTGCTATGATTTTTCAAAGTAGTGAAAAACATTAGTTTGCATACCTTAAAGCAGCAAAGTCGTGAATATAAAAGTGTCACAGCTCAATATACAGACCCAGACTACTGTAGCTACCCCTACCTTGTGAAGGAAGAGTAGGTTCAACACTACCAGAGATATTCCTACTGAAGTTTTGGATCTGTGATCCAAGCTAACAAAAAATATAATTCCCTTTCATTGCAGAAAGGACGATAAAAAAGAATCCAACCATTATTAAAAAACACTCAAAATTACCATTTTGTTTCTTCAAAAAATAAAAGACCTCTCTGGCAGGGGAATGAGAGGAGCACAGCATAATTTTCACTTCAGAGCCTCCTGTCCCAATGCATGCACAGCACCAGCAATCATGAGTGAGGCATGCTGCAAAACCCTTCACACAGAGGGGGTGTTTTCTTGCTTAGTTTTATAAAGATATACCCACATTATTTATACATGAAATGAATATTAAAAATTCAAGATGGCAAAGGCTTGAGATTAGTAGAATTTTTTGAGAGCTTGACTCGGCCTAGGTAACACTTTCTCCTGCACCGTCTGTGCCACAAATGCAATTGTTTCAGCACCACAAAACGTGGAACTGGCATCACGAAACAACAGCCACCCCTACAAGTGTATTTCCCTCCCACACTCTCTGCTTGCTGCCTCAACCAAGACATGGATCTTTTGAAAATAAAATTTTTGAAATAAAGCTGTCTGCTTAGCAAACACATATGCATAGCTGGAACCTGCAGGAACAAAAGACAAAAGTTTGATGGTGGCCCACTGCACATTTTGCACTTACCCTGCTTCTATCATATTCCTTCCTTGAAGCTGCAAATAGCTGGGCATTGGATATGGCAATCCCACAGAAGGGGAGGTACATCTGCATCACCTAGTATGGAAAGATACATTAAAAAAAATTGCAATTTTTTTTCAGCAATTTCTTACTAGGAAAGAGACCTAAACTTAGGGGACACATCACAGGAAGGTCTCAGCTCACTCTTCAGAAGAGCACTAAACACAAAACAAAATTATCATGGGCAAAGCACATCAGATGCATGGAAAGAGATCAAATGTCTAGGAAAGAACAAATACAATTAAGTTCACAGGTCCCAGAAGTCAGGGTCCTCCATAATTTCTCTGGGAATCTGTGGATTCTCAACTCTATAGAATGTCTTCTGAAGACTACTTTGAATAACTGTAGATGTTACAGCTTCCCTAGAAAAATATTCTTTATTCTCTGGACTGCTTTTTTGTTCTGAGCTCAAGAAGAAAGCTTGAGTCATATTCCTGTTGAGGAATTGTAGATCTAGAGTACATAGATTCTGGAGAACACCAGCACAGTGGAACACAGCACATTGATCCTACAATATTAGTCAGAAAACTGATTGTCTTCTCAAAGAAGGTTAAAAAAAAAGTTAAAAGAACATGCTTGAAAAACTGGGCTTTAATGTATCATCATATACTAAAAAAGATTGAAAAGGAGGGACTTGGAACACGGTTTGAGGTACCCAAGATGATTTTAGGTTGGCTGTGTGAAGTTAGTATTCTAGACCAATCAAACAGTTGAATACCTGTGGGACTGGCACTTCACAAGGATGACAATGGATTAAAGTCCAAACCCAGCATTTTTAAGCCACACACTGGTAAAAAGTCTGTAACATACTGCCACTCCCAGGCTTAGGTCTGAGACTTTTAGTAAATTTTACAACTGCTGAATAGCTTTAACATTTGAAAAACCAGTGGGAGTTGAGGCACTCTGCTGTTTACAGAGACAAAAGAATGCTGCAGCAGCTAACCTTTCTTCTCTTTGGTCTGTTTGTCTATTGTAAGAAATCCTGTCTGTGACAAATTTTGGCATTAAGAGAATGGCATTTGTCTCTGAAATTCTATTTAATTAGAAAAATACCACTAACCCAGAGACGTGGGCTATTGAGACTATCTGAGGAAAGCACCCAGAAGAACAGAAACAGCAGCTGCTGCCGCCGTTAGACTTTATCTGCCTTGAACACTCCACTGGTTCCATACCTGCTTAGACTCTGTTTGAGTAATGATGACCTTTTGGAAAGGATCCTGAGATCCTCTGAATTTTGTACCTTTGCACCTGGCACTCTGTCACAGTAACTGCAGACCTCAAGGGTGCACACCTATACTGCTAATTGGGAAACAGCCTACTTCCCATCACAGTTGTCTCCAAAGGAAAATGACACTTTAAACGCTACAAACACTCCTCTTTTTGAAGACACGGTAATTAAAATAGCCAACTATCACACTAGACCTACAGGACAGAGTACACAAAATGAAAAATAAAGTACAAGTGTAAAAAACTGGTAAGAGAGATTAATTCTTTTAATGGTCAAGAGTTTCTGTGAGAGAATTTTGCATATTCTGGTTTAGTTTTTATTTCCAAATTAAACAACCTGTCTATATTTTCTTGTATCTATATTTTCTTGTAACAGTACTAAAAACCACAGCCAAGTAAGAGATCAGAGCAGGAAAAGTTAACTTAAGAAAAATCTGGCCTTTAGTGAAATTTTGAATACTGTAATGAGACTGGATGCATTTTTACCTAATAAATAAATACTAGTATTTATTGTCTCCACATTGGAATTTCTATTCCCAAAATAATGTGGTCGTATGAAAATGGAAAGCACAAGAGAAGCTTATGAACCTTCAGATATCACAAAACCAGATAGCAAAAACTTCTTTTTAGTGAGAAGAAAATAAAACCTTGCAATATTGAAAACCACTGGTCTCAACCCAAACTCTGAGGCTCTGGCCCTATACAGAAATTACCACCCATAAACCACTGTTTTATGACATGTTAAGAGCCTGGAAAGCCACTGACATATGTCGCTCTTTTCACCACTCAAACTAATTGTGTGGGGCATGGCGCAATTAAGAAAGACACCAAGTTGTTTAAGAAAACCAGTAGAAGAAACAAATGTCAACAATTACTAAGAAAGAAACCAAGAAAAAACCTGTCAAGTAGAGAGGAATCACCCTGTGGTTCAATGATTCCTGTTCACCTAAGATTGACAAAAGCCCGCTGTTGTTCCTCTATTGTACTCTCTGAATGGTCAAAGTGACTTTCCTCTAAACCACTTCTGGCAAGTTGTAATACAGCACCAAGTACACAAAGAATGAAGATGTTTCTAATGGTAGTTGACTTCTAAATAAGATTTTTTAACCAAAATTGCTCAGTGGGATAGAAAGCAGTTATTGCATTATTATTACAGATTTAAACCTGCAGTATTAAGACTATTTTAAAAGCACCTCTAACATGTTTGTGCTATGACAGTGAAGACTCCATACAAATACATAATACATAATATTTGTACAAGTACATAATATTCAACTCTTATCTGTCTGAGCCACAGACTGTAAAGATTCAGAGATTTTCCCTTCAAAGGATGTGTAAAAAATTGAGGAAATGGCACATAACACCATGAGATAGACACTTCCTTTCCCACTCCTTTTAAGTAACAGATAACTAATTATTAATATCCTGGAACTCCAAGGTAAAAACTGGCCCAAAAGTTGAGTATGCCGCATGCTTCCATTACACCAATGCTCAAACTATTTGTGTGAAACTCATGGAAAAACACGTAATATACCCTTCTGAAGTACAAAAAGTAATTTCTCTTTGTTAAACTGAAGGCTACTAAAAATAGTTTTGAAGCAAAATAGAATATATCTGAAAGAGAATTTTCCTTTCACATCTATTTTGAATTAATTAAAGGAAAAGATTCTGTAGATTTACTTAAATGATTTTCTAAGAAAGCAAATAGGCAGAATTAAAAAGAAACCAAAACGACAAAAACAGCTTTAACAGATGTGCCTCATTAAATTATTTTGCCTAATAGGATTAGATGCAATGATTCATCAGTACTGTGTGACATATTGACAAACACATCAGTAGTACATTTTATAAAAATGGTGTTTAGGCTGAGTAACAACCTAATGAATGTGCTGAGAAGTTGAAAGAGACTAGTTTTTGTTAGATTTTTTTCATGACAACTATAAGGCATTCAGATACAGTAACTTCAGGTTTATATTGTGAATTACTTGAATATCCAGGGTCATTTGACCTGGCCCAGTTTCTCTTAATTAAGCCTCCTGTAAGTATCCTTGGTTAGCAACTACATTCACCTGACAAATTCACAGCAGCATACTAAAGCTAAAAAACTCTACTCACAAACTGTTCAGTATTTTATCAGGGCAGGAAACCTCTGAAAAGAAGTAATGGGCACTTTCAATATCTCACTTTTTTCTTTTTAAAATTCTGTTATTTCGTTATTGTATGTTAGGGGTATTAAAACACCACTACCAAGGAAACAAACAGTATAATTACAAGAAGTTTTAGTATTTAGTTATGTAATTACCTGTATTTTCAGCTAGGTCTTGAAGTTGAGATATCTTTACTTCAAAACTAAACCAGTAAGATCAAATGTCTGCGCTGGCCATAGTTACTTTTGGCTTCCCACAGGATGTATTTCCATTGCTTTAGTATCTCCACACACCTCCAGACTTATATCCCTGAAGTTAGAACTTCAAATCCACAACAATAACTAAAGCAAGAGCTTAATATTTAGAAGTATAAAGCATTTCCAGATTCTGCAGTATTAACTATTAGGACAAGTAAGCTACAAACTGCTTGTTAGTGGATGCTTTTATGGCATCAGTTCAGAAACACACCAGTGCTCCCTCAGAATTTTAAAGGGCACTCCCTCAGTGCAGTCTTCCATATGTTTCCTCTTCATAATCAGAATTTTACAGGCCAAAAGTTCCACACCTGGTTGCACAGTTGTCTGAGCATGTTAGCATCTGGACACCTACACCACAGCATCACAATGAGATGTGACACTCATTTTCCTTTCATTTAGCTTTTCATAGGTGATGAGACATAGAATACATAAGTTAATAAAATGCTTCTTAGTGTTCCTCTGAACTGCTAAAAATGAGGGTTTCTTCTCATCATCTGGGTTTGGATTTCACAGTAACTTCACACATGATACAAATCTTTTTATCATCAGAAACAGAAGGAGACGTCTGGTCAAACTCTTTCTGACATCGTGTGTCGTCAAGAGATTCCACCTCTCCCTTTGCTGCACGGCCTGGGGATGAGGGTCCTTATGGAATCTGCAAACTTCCTTTGCTCCATGAGAAAAAACCCTGCTGGTTCCAGCTGCAAAAGAAGACTGTTTTCTGGAATTGTTGTTTCTAGAATTCTTGCTTTGTCACAGGAAGTAAGTTCTGAAATTTTCTCTTGTGAGAGGAAGGTCTAAAAGCAATAAAGTTGCATGTGTGCAGACCTGCAATGCAGAAAGTTATTAGCTAATGGTGAAAACCAGCCAGTGCTGCAATGGTAGCACACTGCAGAGGTAAAATGTGAGCTTCACGCTTGCTGGCTGGAAAGCAGCCCTGACTTCAGCTTCAGCAATTGCAGTGACATTTACCCTGCTTCCCCTGCATGCGGCTTCACCCTCACTGAGCCTCCTCCGAGAGCACACGCTGCCGTAACTATCCAATACACTCTAACTCGGCTTCTGGCATGCTCCAAGCACCCCCTGCCTGTGGTCAGAAAAGAAAACAATCCTGATGTCTGACAGAAGAAAGAAGCTTCTCAGTAATGCTTGTGTACTCACTCTGGCACAAACTCCAGGTTGAGCTCTCAGCAAATGCCTGTCTGGTTCAGTTGTTTTCTTTAGCGGCCACAGGAGCCACTTCTCTTTACACAGCTTGCTTGGTGAGCCTGTGGGGAAAGGAGCTAGTACAGCCTTCCTAGAAAGAGAAAAGAAGTCCTTTCAAAGGAAATGTTTTTGCTATAGTTTTAAGTGATAAATGTTTTGTGGACACACTTGAAACCAAATCAGGGAAGCCAGCTGCCTTTTAAAACATTTCCTAACGTGTTCAAAATAGGTTCAGAGAATGAAATATTCTACTGAATTCTGAAAGCAATAAACCAAATCCAATTGCAAAATGGTTAAACACAAGCGCTCATCCAAATTCCATTACCTCCTGCCAGCTGTGCAGGGTCTGGCTAGGGACACATCTGATAAAATCTAATTGTTATGTAAGTTATCGCAATTCTAAGAAATATTTACCAAAATTATTCTTCCACCTCAAGCATCAAAAGAACGATTGGTTGGCAAAAACATTCCATGAATTTCAGGCACCCAAATAGGGCACATAGCTCCTGCTTGTATCACTAAACCTGCAGAGGCTCCTGGGCCAATCCTCTGCTGCTCTTTTTTTTAAAAAAAAAATTAAGTTTATATTTGCATGTGGTTATTAATGCAGTACCATAAAAATATGCTAATGCTTGCAAACATACAGCAGCATCTCTGCCCTATAAAGCTCACTATCTAACTCTGGAAGCTTTTGGTGTCTGTAAACAGCCTGAAAAGGACCACGGGAGCAATCCTTCAGCACTGACTATATACTTGCCTGCCTCATAGAATTACTGGCACACATTCAGACTAGATAACTGCGTCACCAGACAGATTACAAAACATGTCTCTGGTAGAAGCAGACTTATTACAGTTTTAAAACCTGACTCTTATGTAGGTCACTGTCCTCACAAGCCATGGCACTGGGAGACTGTTGAATGCAGTACCAAGGGGCAGGAAAGGGGGGGAGTGCAGCCAGATGTGCTCAGCTCTGACTTTCTGCAGGCCCTGTCACTGCCTTCTAGTTGTGCAACACGACCTCATCTTCTCACTTTTCTGCTATGCACCCAAGGTCTTTAAACTGGGAAAACGAATGAACACGTCTTGATTTACAAGAATATACCTGTAAAACTGTTTATACAGTCAGAACACATCTAATCTTTTTTTTTTTTCTGGCAGGTATTTGAACGTTTCTTGACCCATTATCTATCATGATAGATAGATAGATAGATAGATAGATAGATAGATAGATAGATATTATCCAGAGAGATAATATCCAGATCAGTATTATCCATTATTCCCCTTGCTACCAGGTGTGAACCTTTAAAAATCTAAACAAGCCATGCTGAATTAAACTGTCAGGAACCCAAAAACATTGTAAACTGCTATTAAACCTGGTTTTAACAATATTTGGTAAGATATAAACATTTTAACATTGCATTAAATTTAGCACTCGGTATAAAGTAAAAAGGAGAATAAGTGTACTGTAAATTTCCTTACAGCACCTAATTTTAAATGGTGTTGCTCCAAATTAATCTGAAATATGAAAACATTTCTGCTAAAGACTAAAGCCAAAAATAAATATATTTTAAATGGCTGCTATTCTAGGATCCAATCATCTGATCTCCTACATACAAAATCCAGCTATTTTCACTGGAAATGTCTCTATATTTTACACAAACCTGAATCAGTGATGCCCACTAATAAGCCCTATCCCAGCAAACGTCAAACTGTCACTCAGTTATTCAACATGTGAAATTAAGCCAGGATTTCCAGAAGGGAAAATCAGGACAAGAGGAGGGAAAAAGTTACACAAGGAATATCAGTGGTTCTGTTAAAATCAGAAGTGTATGAACTGAAAAAGAGCAGAGGTAGCAGACCAGGAGCATCACCATGCCAGTGTGAGCACCTGTAAGGCCAATGCCTGGCATCAGCACTTAGCCCCAGGGCTTCAGCAAATGCACATTGAGCTATAAAGCAAGGAAAGCTCAGCTTGCAGGCAGCCCGAAGGAGGGCTGCAAAGTTACAGCAGTGTGACTAAACCAGCGAACCAACCTGTTTCTACATCATAAACATACTGAGAGCCATGGAGACTCCTCACTGCAAGGACTGCTGAGGACTCTCAGATCTGGATGGTGGAGGTATGGGCTATGGCTGTGGACCACCTGCAGGTAGAAGGCCATTAAATCAACCTGACAGTTATAAATTATGTTTCTTTATCAACTCTAGAGTTTCCACCCATTGGACATTGGCAGGGCTTTGTAGCAAAGCCTTAGGAAGGCTTTTGCTAAGCAGCTTTTATTAGCTAATCTGAGATAACAGGGATAAGAAGCATTATAAAAGGCCATGAATCCTCAAAACCACAACTCCTACCTGTTGCACTATTTGTGCAGCATTCATGAAGTTTGGAAAGGACGAGGCAGGACAGGTCCGGGGTCAGCATGCAGGAATTCTCTTTATTCAAATTATCTGACTCCATTTATATACACTATACATAAGTGGCCAAGTATTGGCCAAAAGCAGATCATCCCATCGCTCGGATTGGTGATCATTTCAATCACTCAAATGTTCTCTCATTACAAAGGAATGTAAACATTTTCTTATTTACATGAAAGGCTTGGGAACTCAGCTCAGAGTTCCAAAACATCAGAAGACTTTACCTTTAATATTAGAATGCAAGTCTCAGACATGAAAAACCAGAGTGACACCTACCCACAAAGTTCCCCTCCTTCAAAGGATGAACATCAGTTCTATTTGAAACATCTAAATTATATCATCACCTTAAAAACAAAAAATCAAGCTGAGATAATTCAGAGAGGACATTTCACCCGTGTAATGAGAGATCAGAGAGACCATGAGGGGCTATTACTGCCTGGCTGTTCTGCTCTGCCCTGTTTGCAGAGGAGTCACTAGAGGCCAGCCCCCAGGCACAGGAACCTGCAGCTGTTATGTAAGGCAGGCAGTTCTGCAGTGCCTAAATCTGAGTCTCAAAGCACTTTGGCAGACCATGAACAAAGTTTTACAGCAGCGATGTCAGGTAGTAATTTTTATCTAGAGACAGCAAAACTGAGCCAAAGAAAAATTAACTGATTTCTGAAGGGAGGAAAAAGGTCACAAAGAAAATTTTTGTCAAAATTTTGGAAAGACTCCTGGCTTCCACTATGCTTGAATCAGTGGAACCAGCTTTATAAATGTCACTGCATGAGATGGGAAGATCTTGGTATTGGCAAAGTGAGAGCTGTGAAGACTGATACTACCAATACTAAAAATAGGAATTGCAGATCAGAACTTTAAATTGGCATAGGAGAATTAATAAGTATCACCTCAAAGCTATCTTTCCTACAACACAATTGCAGACTTTGAGCTTTCCATTGCAGGTTGCACTCATCTGTCATCTGGCAGACAATATATATAATAATAGACCATGTTAACTGAATGGCATTGAAAACAAGAGACAAATCCCATGTGCGTCCATACAACGAGAATGTCATCTTCAAGTCACAGTTCTACTTACAAGTCAGATAGCAACTCCCAATTCTTGTTCATGATGAGAAATAGATTTATTCACTTCCTGCTGCAGGCCATAAGTATTAGAGTACACAAACTGAAAATTACTTCTACTAATTCTTGACTTATCCATAACTGAATGAAGATGCCTTCTTTCACTTTTTGTGTGAATTAAAATCTTCTCTTTAGAGCCACAGTGCAGAAGCGCATACTGGCTGAGGCTGGATGTGGCCTTTGAAGGTCACCTGGTTCAACACTGTGCACTCAAGCAGACCTGCCTAAAGCTTTTTGCTTAGGACTTTGTCTAGACAGCTTTTGAATATCTCCAAGGATGATTATTTCACAACCTGTCCGAGCAACTTGTCTGTCCCTCTCACAATAAAAAAGCGTATCCTGACTTTCAGAGTTTTCCGTGTTTAAGCATATGTTCATTGCCTCTTGTCCTGTCCCTTGGCACCACTGGAAAGAGCCTGACTGTGTCATCTTTGTATCCTACCATCCCCTATTTAAACACAGTGGTGAGATTCACCCATGAGCATTCTCTTTGCTAAACAGCCCCAGCTCCCTAAGCTTTTCCTCATAGGGGAGATGCTTCATTTCCTTAATCCTCTTTCTGTACCTTTATTGGATTCTCTCCAGTACATTCATGGACATACCTGTACTGGGAAGCCCACAACTGGACATGTTGTGTAGAGTCATGATTGAAACTTAATCCTGCTGTTGTATGAATGCTGCGTGCAGTTTAACAAAGAAAACATTTAGCTAATTTATATGTAACAGTCTGCACTGAGATCCCAGTGATATTAATAAGTTTTTATTCAGATTCTTCTCTCACATACTTCAAGATGTGTTTTGTGATTTTCGAAGAAGAAATTACTTGAACAGTAGCCTTTTTTTTCATATTGGACTTTATTTAAGAGAGAATGTTTCTGGCAGAACTTGCTGCAGAAGCCTGATCCTTTGCCATGCTGAGCTCCTCTTTCAGCAAGGTGGGCATTTTTGCCTGACTGAAGTAGCCAATGTCAGCAAAATCCTTCCAACTGAAGCTCCAACTGGAACACAAAAGCCTGAATCTAGCACATTAACCAAGCAGGTTACATTGTGCCTGGTGTGAGTAAGTTTACCTCACCCAACTTCTCACTGTTTGCAGGATCAGTTCCAGAGGGATGGAAGGGATTGGTTCTGTTCCACTAGAAAGAAAATGTGAAGCAATTTTTCTTAAGTGAGATGCATCATTTAGTGACAGCTTAAAAGAAAGCCAAGGAGCCAATACACCAACTGTATTCCCTTACATTACTGCTTGTCAAACAAAGCACCTCTAGTGTTTCTTGGTGACGAAAGCTTTACCCTCAAACAGAAGAATCTTCAACTGAGTATCCCACAAAAGACAACAAATAGCATAAGTGACCCTTCCCTTCATCACATAATTTTATATTTCTCTTCTAACCAAGATGCATCAGTAGCTTGACCCTTTCTTCCATAATACATAGAAGCACCACAACACCACATAATCACATCATACTTTCTACATATATCTTTACATTATTTTGTTGAGTTTCTCCTCAACATTAGGAAATTTGCCAGTGGTCTTATACGTTTGCCTATTTCAAATTTATATATATTTAGTGACTAATATTGTATTGAATGTCATGGCACTTCATGCTGGTGACACCTGTCTACTCTTCATATATTTCTACAGAGAGTCACTCTTACACTTTTTTTCCACTTTTTAGGATGAAAAATAATGGTAAGGAATGTAGTATATTTTCAATGTATCATTTTTACTCAATTTTTTTCTTAGGAATGCAATGTTTCTGCAAAAGTGCAGTCTTATTCTAGCAGAATTGATTATACAACTGGACACACCTGACACACCTGATTCAGATTTGAATCTGATTATACAAACTAGGTAATTTGAATCGGTATCAATTATAGCATTTCCAGACCCGATTAAAAGCACTTCTAACATATATTGTAATCTGTACCCATTACACTGTGATTATGTTTCACATGAGGAAGTAGGGGGAATGAACCCTACAAAACTTTGCCTTTAAGAAAACAACTCAAACCGTCATGTTCAGTTCATATCTGAGAAAGGAAAAAAAGCACTGTATAGTAATAATATCTTTAGAACAGTTACTATGTAAAGTGACAGAAAATTTGCTGGAAGGAAATCTATCTGTTCTTAGTGGTTTGAGGTTGGCAGCGACTGAATTGGTGACAAATGAAAAGTAACCTGATTCCAAGACAATAGAATCGTTTCTAAAACCACAAGCAGGAAGAAAATGGCTAATTTTTATTTGTTTCAAATGAAATGAAATTTTGAAAGGCCATCACAAAGTACAGAAAAATTCTTGAACTGCTTTCTTAAAAAAAATATTTACAGAAAAGTATGTTGAGCAATTATATATTAACTCTCCTTCATTATGAGCACAGTTTCAAGAGACAATAGCAGAAAAATAGCTGAGCCAAATAGTGCTCTGATTTACATCACTGTGATGTAAATCAGAGCCTGCAGTTATACCTCTGACATCTTTATTTGGATTTACATGTCTGCAATTTACAGAATTTTGTTGTCTTTAAAAATGTGGAAAGGTGGTTGATGCCTCAGGCCATTTTTAATCAGCTCTAGCTGTACTGATTTCACTGAAGGCAGGCTGATGTTAAATTTTTTTACCCTTTCCTGGCAGATGTCAGTCAGAAGAAGCTGAGCATAAATATATACAGAATTTCTGTGGAACCAGGTAATTTTTAATACAGCCTGAATGGTTTGACATTCCCTGCTTTTTCTGTAATGATATTCTGTGTCTACCAGGATGTCCAAATATCATCTTTTACTGTTTAGTCCAAGAACATGCCAACAGAAAAAGGAAAGGAGATTCTAATCTCTGCACAGAAATTTGTACCCTAACTAATTTCAATGACAGTAAGCAAAAAATATATGGTAGCTTTTGGAAAGACCTAACTTCAAAATTTTAGAGAAAGTGATCCAAACTTGGGCTTCAATTTTCTCTCTTTACTTCACTGCAAAAATAGGAAAAAGAAGACATATGGCAAAAAGATTGTCCAACAAATAGTAAAATGTGCAACTTATGAAGATAAACAATGATTCAATCTGCTGTATTGAAAACATACTAGTTCTAGGATGCAAATGTGTTTGCAAATGAAAAAGGATTCACTTACTTGTGTCTTTAAACTTTACTTATAAAAATAACTTGAATCCTGTTTGAAAATTCGGTTGTTTTGCTGAGAACTCTTACCTGGCATCAGGACTCATGGTATCTCCTTTCAGTTTAAGTTAAGCCTTGAAACGATAAAATTTGTCAGACCAGTTAATACTAAATCAGGTATGTTCTTGAACTAAAAGCTCCTTTTTTCTTTCCTTTGAATTGTCTCCAAAACCAGCACCTTATCCTAAGTGCTGTTTTGGTACTTGTTGATTTCTTCATTACACCCTCCATTAACTCTGCAACCAAGGAGGTCAATATCATTAACTGTTTCCAGTATCAACTCATGAAATTTTAAAAAGAAAGTCATAATAATTTGGATATTTCCTTAATTCTTTAGAACTTACAAGTGTGTGTTCTAAACCAACGATTTACAGAAAGCAGCTTTAACACACATTTGTGTATGCTAACTGAAATCGTGATAATTAGCTCAGTAAATTAGTGACTTACAAAACTGCCTTTTGAGCATGACTGATCAACAAAGTACTGAGAGAAACACTGCATATTACTGCACCTTTGAGTTTTAAGTCTGGGTGAGCTTCAGCATCCTGACTTGAAAAATTTATTTTCTGTGCTGCAGACTTCAAGGGGCTGATGAAAGTGTGTGGGCTGGTTTGGATGTGAGCCATGCTTTTTCCACACATCATTGTGTCTCCTGCACTAATGACTCACACCTGCACATGCTGCTATCTGATTTCTAGACAAAGTTATTTATAAACTGGAACAGCACTGCCAAATTCTGGTGGTGTAACTATACCAGTCATTATTTACCTAAAGTGTTTGTCTGTGAAGCACAGACAATTTGGGGACACTGAGTTTGCTCGCCTTTGAGGAGCCCTGAAAACTGGATGCAGCTTCTCCCTGATAAAACTCACATTGCAATTTTATCCTGCAGACTTCTGTGGATTCGATGTGGTAACATACTACTTTTCACATGCCTGCAAGATAAGCAGGTCCCACACACTCAGGAAAAATCCCATCATATCTTCTCTCACAGCAGCTACTGGAATTATTTCCTAGAGTGTTTTTTAATACTTGGAGACTTGCATGTTGCAGACATTAAAAAAAAAAAAAAAAAGAAGGCATTTTATTCAAGCAAAAATATGGTTGCCACAATCTTATGATTACAGTCTTGCCTGCAGTGACTCACTCACTGGTCCAGAAAAGTATTTAAATTTTGAGTATTCAGAAAATTTAGAAAAGTATTTTAATTTATAGTCTCTGCCTTCTGACACTGTTCCTCAGTGCTCAGGCTTTTGCTAGCTATGTTTGTAGAAGCATCAGCATTTGATACTAATTAAATCTCTCTTTCTCCTTCTTCTGCAAGTGGCCATGAAGTGTTTTTACTACAGCTTCAGATGAAGCCATTTGTCTTCCTTACTTTCTTTGGAGCAACTTGGTGAAGAGCACAGAAGAACAGTTCAGACCAACTGCCTGAATGACCTCTCAGTGAGAAGAGCATTACGAAGCATACAATGGGTTACATCCTCACAGAGAGAAACAGTCATCTGCTGCAGTGTGAATTTTCAAAGATGTTAATCTCGTGCCTGGTAAGCACACAGCATCCTGCCTCTTAATTCTGAAAATCATATAGTGTTTCAAATCTTGGATTGAACTGATTGTGTGTCTAAACAAAGCTCTGTTTAAATAAAAAAAAATGCCCAACAAAACAAAACAACCCCAACAAAGACTTTATACAGAAAATCAGGTATATAAGCAAGCCTATTCCTGTTATGACATGCATTTTGCTTCCAGCAACACAAGGTTCTTCCACACAGTACACTTGGCACTGTGTGTCTCAGAAGAAAAACTGTAAGTTATTAATATTAATATGGCTGTTGAATGGCACACTGGAGAGCATTGGATTTCAGGTAGCTGAGTTCTGTTTAGAAATCAATATGCTGCTGTCATCCTTGGCGCAAATTTACTGATCTTAAGGGTTTGCTTCTGCCTACCTTATTAGCAGTTCAATACAGGGCCAAACTATTTTAAACTTTTACAGATCACTCAGCTAAATAAGGCTTTGCTTCCAGTTAAGTAGTATCATAGTTAATTAGCCTTTAAGTAGTATCATAGTTAATTTAGCTTGATTCTGTAGTACCAGAGGTTAAAATACTTCACAAACTGAGTAAGGATATCTTGTCTTTAAGCTACAGAAATAATAGGAAAACTATTTCCTTCATCATACAGGCTATGCTTTCCTCATAGATATTTTACTAAAAAGTGCAAGAATAGAACAGTGCTCTTTGATTTGATTAGGGTTTGAATAGGTTTGCTCTTTTTTTGTCTCCATAATTTTGGCACAAGTTGACATTAATCAAGCAATGAATACTCACCAAGACAAGGCTGTCTGATCAGGGAAGTGCCCTGGGTCATACCTGCTTCTTACAGCTGAGTAGAAGTGCAACAAAAAAATTTAAATTCAGTTCACTGCACATTTGTCCATATTTACTCTCCTTCCATTTTTATTTCTTTTCCATGAGTTTAAATATTTTCTCAATGCCCAATATTTCCTATCTGCTTAAGAAAGTATCATTCTTAGTTTAAGGTATCTTTTGATATGCATCCAGTCTTGTTGCAGTTCTTACACACACTCATTTTTTCATCTTTTGTATTCTTTTTTTGTTTATTCTCTTCACAAAATTATTTTCAACTTCATCTCTGCTTATGAAGCAACTAGTTTATCTAGTATTTCTAAAATAAAAAATGTCTTCAATTCATTAGGTATTTTTTTAATAGTAAAAATTCACTACTTCCATAGGAAAAGTGTTTTCTTTATTCATGGAACTAGAACAGGCCAAGAAAGAATGGGTGAATTCTGCAGGCCTGCCTGTCAAGTGTCCTGAAATGCTACACAGTTTTGTAAGTGGCATTTGTTCTTGCTACTTTTCATGACGAAATTTTTACCAGTACCTGTGTCACAGTGAATTTTAGGGTGTTTTTAGGAACCAAACTCAAAGCATAAATTGATTTCCCTGAAAAAGACCAATAGATGGTGCAGTACTATCAAATCCAAAGAATCAAAGAGCTCTATATCCTTATACAAATTGCCTAAGGCGTTTTATAAATAAGGCGCTTGCTGCAAAGACTTTATCGATTCTGAAAACAGATTATTTTTAATTTGTAACTGTAAATCTGATTCCATATGCTGGGAGAAAAACAAACAAAACCAAACCAAAAAAAACCCCCCAAAAAACTCCAAAACAAACCAAAAAACCAAAACCAAAAACCCCAAGAACAAAACCAACCTAACAAAAAATCCTAGGAAATAAAGCCCCAAACCACTGGGAAACACCCCCCTGCCAAAACCCCTATACACACTTTTTCAATCTCCTGTTTCTTACAGCTGCTGGTCTAACAGCTAGCCTTTTCTGGCACTGGCATTGCTGCTCCTTTCTTCCCCATCTCTCCATTTTTACCACTGTGAATATTCATGGAAAGCCAAAACCCAAATCCATACTGATAGGGGAAAGGAGGCTCCAGAGCACAGGAGTATTTCTGATTTTATCTGCTTCCATGCATGTGGCTGGTGGGCAATCTCTGCTCCACCAGCAGTGTCACACGATCTCAGTGGTGGCTGAGCAGTGCCACTTGTGCAGAGCAGCACACAGGGCCCCACAAGCACTACAGAGCATATTCCTGCTGGCCTGCAACAGGAACTGCAAACAAATCCAGCCTAAAAGCCTGGAGTTCCTTTAAACCCTCTCCCCAGACTGACCTGACAGGTCACAATCCCTCACTGCTCTAAGGGACTGTTCTTAAATACCTGGGTAGAGTTGCTTTACTTGTCTCCAAACACTCAGCTGTCTACTCAACAGTTACACTGAGTTCTTAATTTCTTTTAACCAAATTCAACAGTTCACCTTTCCTCATGATAGCTGCAGTTATGCTGCCTTCAATGTCACCATCTCACTCAGAATATAATCAGCATACAATTGTTTTCTCTCTTTTAAATGGAAGAGAAGATTAAGTCCAGTAGCCAGGACATAGAAGTAAACAGTCAATGTTGTGATTTATTTCTCAGCTCTGCCAGTGACTTGGAGGGTTACTGCAAGCCATTGCTTCTAAATGAACATGAGTAGAAGATTTCAAAGTACCATGAAATCACCCCAAAAGTACAAAGAACAAAATGTTTTCATTTCCTAAGAAATCTTCATTGAAAACCAGATTTTTCCCCTGCTCCCATATACTATGAAAATTTAAGTTCTTGATAAATAAATCTGTCAGTATCAACAATGAATTTTTCCCTGTTCCCCAAGCAGCTCTTTCCTTTCTCCCACAACTTCTCTGTACTGAAGGACAGCCAAGGGTTTGCTTGTTTTTCTTTCTTTGCAAGCAGGCATTGCTTGTTTTCTGTGTTAGTTACCAGTGTGGGTTGCAGACTCCAACTTCAGAGGTGCCAGACCTTCTCCTTATCCTGCAGCTGAGAAAGCACATCAATAGTTCACTTTTTTGGGACTATGAGTAGCAGTAACTCTGCTCTTGGGTCTCCTTGGGAGGAGATGCCTCTGTAAAGTTATATTATGCTCAGATGCTAGCAGCTGGGAAACGAAGTGCCGTGAAGTCAAAGGAAACAGAAACCATGAATTTCTGTGTCAAAATGTGGCAGTGTCCAGTCTAGTATGTGGCCGAGCATGCTGAAAACCAAGACTTCCACAGTTATCCTGCAGACACGTGATTTATGTGGTGACAAATGTTACACTTCCTACAATAACTAAACAGGCTCATTACCAACAACTGCACCAGAGCTACCAGACTGACTGCAATACACAAATATCCATAAAGCTTCATTTTGAACATAAAAATCAATTTCCTGCTGATATGTTCAGCACCCATATACTTTCCTCACAAAAAACCCCTCTAAGCTTCACTTGAATTTGTAAGTAATTTGTAATTATGAAAAAAATCTTTCTCTTCCCACATGCTGTGTGAAGGCAGACAACTGCAATGGCATCACATTAACAAAATCAGCAGCAAACTGGTGCATTTCATCTTCCCATAAGTGCAAAAGAAATGTCAAAGGTAGCAACCAGTTGTTTTATACTCTTTGGATTTCTGAAGGCAAAAGTCAGGTCATGAATGGCTACCACAAAAACTTCTGCAATTTGTAGAAATGTATGGGGAAACTTCAAATGCGTGAGTTGAGATTGGGCTTGTTTCATTCAGGAGATGTTTCTGATCATGACACAATTTAAGAGGCACAAATTCAATATTTATATTTTGACAGAATACTGAATTTTACACACTGATTTAGGCCCATTTACACACTCTTTTCAGGCCATTTAGCACAGTTGTGACTGTAAGTTAGTGTCATTAAAAGGAGAACTAGACTAAAGAACTAGACGAAAGACTTTGAAGCAATGTTATTTTATGTAATGAGTGTATTAAATCTCATCGGGCTGAATCAAGAAGAAAATAATCAGAAGCATATTATTTGCTCTAAGTGCTAACCGTCTGAGTTAGCCTTCAGACAAAAACTTACCTTACTTAGGACCCTGCTACTTCTCCCTTGTATATGCCAACAAACCTCTTATTTCTGCTCCTCTTATACAGTCACATACCCCATAAATTTCTCTGTTTTGTGTTGTGACAAGTGCACATCAGTTTGGGGACATCTGCTGGCTTGAGCCTTATATTCTATAAAGGAGCCAAATTGCTTCACATGGCTATCAACACATGAAGAGCCAGTGATTAAGAAGCCTACTGACTTTAAGGTTTAGCCCAACACTTGAAATGATAACCTGCACATTATTAATGCACTTTATATTCCATTAAGCAACGTGAAATGAAGAACCCTCTCTTACTATGTCCAATTCTGGGAACCTCAGAACAAGAGAGGCATGGAAATCCTGGAGCAGGTCCAGTGGAGGAGTTCAGTGATTAGGAGACCGGAGCACCTCTCTTACAAGAAAAGTCTGGGACAGCTGAGTGGTGCCAGCAACAGGATAAAATGCAGTGGGCAGAAGACTGATTCGCAGGAAGTTCCATGTGAATATGAGGAAGAATTCGTTTACTGTGTAGCCTTTTGAACATGCAGAAGTTGTTATGAAACCAAAAGATTTTTTGCCACCACCAAACACTTCTTCAGTGTTTGAATGAGAAGTGACACATGAGTTCTATCAAATAGCAAACCTATTAAGACTCTTAATAGATCACAAATACTTCCATCTGCGTCAGGAAAAGGAGGGATGCTAGCAAAAGCATGGCAACAGGATAAAAGGGAATGTGCTGAAGGAAGACAACACTGCTTGTTGCAAAAATGGTGATGCAGCTGTTGAAGTAGGAGAAGAAAAACGGGAGATATGCAGAATGAGCCATAAACTAGCAAGCAGAATGACAAAGTTCTGAAGATGCAATTAAAAGAAAAAAATACTTTTCAAAACTGCATGAACAGTGTTGGGCTTTTCATAGTACCCAAGCTGTGTATATCCCAGCTCGCAGCCAAGTGTCAAGAATTTCTTTCCAGAGCTTTAATGTGCAATAGCTCGTCAAAGAAAATATTTTCAAAAACAGTTTTAGAAAAAATTATTTTGAATATACTAAAAGAAAAAAGGCAAACTCAGAGGAGTTTCTTCTTGAGGAAAAAAAACCCATTCACCTTAAACATCTAAAATGTGATAAAGCTATAAGATGAAAAAATATTGTCAGAAAATGTTCAGCCACTTTCAGCTTCTAACAAGAAGAAATGTTGTTCTATTTTTAATAATTGATGATACTGCTAGGCTGAAGCACCAATAGACGCAGAGATGCTGGATAACTTTATGGATGAACAGGGAGACAGCTATTGAGTGCAAACTATTTCTTGGATCAGGTAGCCGTAAGACAACTTTTGAATGATGATACCTGAAGTACACTTAAAATCTCTTCATCTTGTCAGCCTCAGAAGAATGCTGAAAAGTGGGAGGCAAATAAAGGCTGAGGCTACACAACAAAGCCAGGACAAAGAAACAGCAAACATTGTTCAGTATTTAAGGCAGATATGAGAAGCCTCTCCTAGGCAGGTGATAGAAGCATAAGAGCGAGTAAGTGAGATGAGGTTCAGTAGGATTTGAAGGTTAAAAAAAGGGATAAGAAACTGGAGGAGCCGGCTGGCGCCGTAGTGCCTGATATCCACTTGATGGCACTGTGAACGGGAGACTCGTCTGGCAGCGGGGACAGCGCCGAGCAGTCCCCCCGTGCCCCGGAGGGTAAAGAGCAGGTTTGACCGAGAGCTGCGAACACATGCAGCCTGCCCAGCCTAACGGTGGGCTGCACACATACCCACTGAACGTCTATCGCAAAGCGCAGAGGCACCATAACGACGGCTAACTTGATTGATGCTTAATTAACACTTACAAAACATGCTGCCGTGCTAAAAGTGTGCAAAAAATAGCAGCAACATGAAGCTATAGGAGAGTCACCCCTCATCTTTGGGAGCCCCTACTCTAGCTCAATGTTCTCACTTAAGTTTGCAGCATTATCACCGCCAAAGAGGAATGCAAACCACTAGAGGGGGTGAGACCCTTTCCTGGAAGCGCACGAGTGCGAGCCTCCAGCACAGGAGTGCAGGATGCTTTCCATCACTTGTCGCTGTGTCCTCAGCCTGGGTCTGCCACAGCTTTTCACTCCCTCAGCCCTGTCCTTTCCTGCCTCCTTCCTCCTCTCTCTCCCTATTTCAAAAACCTGTCTTAAAGCGGTTACAGTTTCTGTATCCCTACATGTGCTTCTAAATGCTGTTTAACAATTGGCGCATTCCTTTTTGGGTGGTTTTTTTTTTTGTTGTTGTTGTTGTTGTTTTTGTTTGTTTTGTTTTTTTCTGTGACAAATGGAAGTGATAAGGTATCAGCATGCAGCTCTGGTTACTGCAAAAGTACAACCACAAGACCACAGATTTGAGTATTAATTCAGTAGTCCCACTGCCATACTAACAGGAGAATTATAACCATGCCATTAGGCATGGCAGCAGATACTTGCAGCAGCAGCTACTGCAGAGACCTTATGCTCCAAGAAAAGCAGAATCAACTCACAAAATTAAAACACTGAGAGAAAAGGAAATGCAAAATTATTCCATTAAAGAAAAAAACCTAACACAGTTCTGCTGTTGTAACTCTGCCATTGTAAAAGATACATGCAGATACTCAGTGTTCTGGTTATTGTTCCTGATATTCACTTTCATGATTCACAGTTATATTCAAGTGCTCACAATTATATTTATATAAAGTCTCACTATAACTTCCCATCAGAAGTACAGCAACTATGCCAGAAAAGCAGGTTCTGTTTAAAAATATTCATGAGATACTGTTTTAACAGTTAGATACTTCCCACTCCAACATCACATACTACTACAAGCATCTAACATTTAGTCTTTTTATATAAGCAAAAATAGATCTTAGTATCTGACTTGACATATCTATTCTAATAAAATCTACAAAACTGACAGCAGATGCAAAACAGAAGGCCATGCATATTATAATAAAATTAAATTAGAATCAATTCTGATTATTCATCTCTAGTTCAGCTTTCATTAAAAGAAAGTCTAAGTACCTGATGAAACAATAATTGAAGTACTTTTGCTTTAATATTCAGGACATATTACTGAAGTATGACATCAGTGAGGAACATGATCACTGAGTGGTTACTCAGTGGGACTCATTTTCATACACATTTTACTGAATCCTTCTTATACACAGAAGCTTATCAAATAAGTTTCTCACCATTTCAACTCTGAGAATGGAATTTAGTTTTTAAATACTAATTTTAATTTTCAAAGTATGTTAAAAGCTGTCATAGGTTGAGGGGGAAAAAACCCAACCTAGCAACAACCCCTACCTTTTTATTCTTCCAAAAGTAAGCATTAATGCAACAACTTCAAACTGATAGCTGAACACATAAAAAGGCTCAAGCTCATTCTCATAGGCTTTTATGGTGTCTTTTCATATCCCACTGGAATGGCCTCTGCTTCCTATGTATGGTGATTTCCCAAAATCCATTCAGAAAAAAAAAATGCTTCCCATTTCTATATGAGCTGCTTGGTCTGGCAGCAACTACTGAGTTCATCACCCAGTGGCCAGATGTTCATGAAATCACACAAAACCAGAGGTAATTTCTCCACGAATAGGGCAAAGTATGGTCTCTACATCACATGTTTTTCCAAAACGTAGGTTAAATGCAGTTGCTCTAATTTGTCAGTGAGAAGCTTCTTTTCAATCTGCTGATTTAACACTTCTGCAGGCAGACTTCAGCTTTTCTAAGTCATCCACATTTTCACTGATCTAATTTTACCAACTTCTTGAAGTTCAGAATTATTTGATATTGTTTAAGAGACTAGGGATCAGAGTTTACCCTTGAAACAGCTGTATCATAGAGGTGACATTTCAGCTGCTGTGCATGTCAAGCAGGGTAGCAACAAACTTTCCCACCAGTGAGGACCAAAATTTCTGGTCATTCAGGATTGAAAGTTCATGACTTTACTCTTTGAGTTGAAGATGCCCTGAAACCCTAGGCTAGAGCAGGTTACCAACCTTTGGGTTTCAAGCACAGAAGCAAGTAGACAGGCCCCACTAGCTATATTTTCTACTTGGGGTGACAGAAAAAGAAAATTCAGATTGTGTTTATGGTAACATGTCTTGGCAAGCTTCCTCCTTTCAAAGGCTCCTCTCCTTAGCAGGGAGTAGCACTGTGTTCACAGCTGTTCTCTCAGTGGGACAAGTTTGCAGGGCTGCTCCAGCTCAGACCACAACACATGGCCCTGCTGTCCTATAAGATATCCCACTGACACTCACCACATGGCAGCTAAGACATCTCCAGCTCTTGGATGTCCACAAGGCCATCACTGCTTGGCACTAAAACCATGCCACAACACTGGAGAGCTATTATCAATGAATTTTCTTTGTAACCATGACACCAGCTTTGCAAAATGCTAGTCTCTTTTTATACAGCAAGAGCTTCTTCTTACAAAAAGAACTCCCTAAACCCAACACAAACCCCACCCAAAAAAACAGAATAGAGAAGAAAACAAGGTTTTCTTTTTACCCATTCTACCACATGGACAGCAAGTTGCCAGCAAATTAATACTAAGGTTAAATTCATGTCAAATTTAGTGCAAAGACTTTTGCCTTATTCGCTGCCAGCATAAGTACTGAGGTTTTTTCACTAAAAAAATGTATGTGGATAATTATTCTAAGTAATAAGGTTCCCCAAAGACCAATTTAACAGTTAAGGGTCTTATTCAGAGTTTTCACCATGCGCTGTCAAATGAAGTATCCTTCTTGATGCCCTGCCTCTCTCACTATGCTGTTCACAGGGAACATTTTTCTAAATACAGTTCAATAAACCTGTTAGGGTTACCTGAAGTGCACTGCATAATTTCCTGCCTGAAATTTCTGACCACCATTCACTATTATGAACAATGTGGCTCAATTTTCTTACAGTCATTAATGGTTAAACTACTTCAGCTTTCATAATTTCAGTGAGCTCTAGTCTAGAACATGTAATCTGTCTGCCCAGTAACTCTTTAATCTTGTTAACTAATTTTACTGGTAACCCATGTTTTTCATGCTTTGTTGTAGGTTGGGTTTTTTTGAATTAAAAACAGCATCCTCAGAGATTCAGAGCACTCTGGACTCTTTCGTATGAACAGACACAGTTTCTGCTAAAATTAACAATCAGCAAAATGAACTAGCTAGTTAAAGGACAAACAAAACTTTTTTTTCATGGTAATGCAGTGGCAGCAAAGTGAAAACAGAAGCAATGAAGACATGGCTGGGCTTTCAAAAACAGTTCTGGGCATAACTAAATGTAGTTTTTAAATGGTAGGAAAATTGCAGTTGCTGTTTTTTCAGGCTCAAGTGTACAAAAGATTGGTTCAAATGTCTTCTAATTCTCCAGACATGAAAAGTACCAACGGTCAGAGCAATGAAGAGGCACTGACCAGGGGTTTTGGGGTGCAGGCACCCCTCCTGCCAAAGCAAACAGATGACTACAGAAAAAACTGCTGCACCAGCTGGGAACTGGTGAAGATTCTCAGGACAAGACAACCTGGGATGAAAATGAATAGGGAATGACTTTTCACTCTGTTTACTAAAAGCAAAAAAAGAAGGAATAACATGAAATTAATTAAAGTCACATGACAGCTCGTCACACAATTTGCAGGATATTGTGAAAGTTATAAGCTTTTCTTGCTTCAAGAAATGCCTGAATTCCCAAGCAGAAAATCCCTGAGGTGGTATTAAATACACAGATAACATGTCTGACCCTGAGCTGCAAATAACAGTACACTGATGGGCTATATGAGAGAAATACCATCCCGTGCTTGCCTCATTCCAGGCATTTGCTTTCAGCTGCTGACAGAGAAAGGTCCCATGAAAGGCAAGGACAACAGTTTTATTCATTTGTGGCCACAGATTTAAACAGCCGTTTCCCAGATAGGAGAAACACACTGCTGTATCCTCCTAACAGACATTGCAGGTATATTGCTGCTTATATACTCCAGCTGCTGGGATACAGACAGGAATTTCTCAGGTGGACAATTGCAAAGATAGCATGGAGGAGGGCTGAATTCCTTCTTCTGTTCAATCAGGAGTTTGCCAGTTAAAGAGCAGCTACACTTTTGCAAACAAATCAAAGACAGCAGGGTGGCACGATTTTCTTGGGAGTGAGAAACACTATAGGTAAAGCTGGGACTATTGAACAAACTGCTGAAATGGATTTTTTAAAATTGTTTTGGTGGCTTTTTAACCATATCTGTTCAAATAAGGGATGCTACTTGCAAAGAAAGCAGTCAACAAGGCTTCAAAAGCTCAGACTGAGTCAAAAAGAAGGAAAATTATTTCTTTATTATAAAGTAAGAATACTTAAAATTGAAAATCTGATGGCACATATGGAACCATCTGATGCCATTTGTAGAATTATGTTTCATTCAGAAGGGAGATCACTGTAAAGTGATTTGCTCAAGGGCATACTGTGAATCAGTGCCAGAACAACAATACTGTTTTAGTTACAGCTTCTTATTAAGCCTGTATTAACTTGCTGAAGGTCAGAGGTTGACTTAATTCTTAGCAAAATTATTTGCTAAGAAGTGTTCAATATCTCCTCATATAACCTATAGCTACAGATAGGTTCTGCATCACTGTTCCAGAGGGAAATACTTTTGATGGCAGGAACTGCTGTATGAACATTTCATTCTGCTTCAGGAAAGATAGGCAATTCACAGGAGGTGCAAAATGCTATTTTCTAAAAGTATATCAAGCCTTGAAGTTATTATGAAGAACAGCTAGGGAGAGCTGAATAGACTGACAGAAGTTCAGAAAACACTTCACTAGGGACTAAGTCCTCCCCTCCAGCCCACAGGGCACATCTCCAGTAACTGTCAGAAATAAAAGCTTCAACAGCTGTTGACCACAAAGGTTTCTTCTTACATGCTTCTGTAACAAGGGCCCAGTGCAGATTTCACTTCAAGCAAACCAGATATTTCTAATAAGCCATCTGATCAAAATAATTTACTTGGTTTAAAGGAGTTTTGCCAAGAAAGGAAAGACAGCTGAAAGAAAAAACTTTGTTCCTTAGGTAATGGCGGAACAGGGTTTTCTCCAGAAAAAAACCCACAAAAAACAAACAAAAAACCAACCAAACAAACAACAAAAAAAAACCCCAAAGAAACAAAAACCAAAAAACCAAAACCAAAAAAACCAAAAAACCAAACCAAAACAAAAAAAACCCCAAAAAACAAAAAACCTCACAAACCAACCAACAAAAACTAGCTTGTCTATTCAATTCCTTATATAGACAATACCTAAGAGTACACTGTAACACAAGTACACATCATAGCTTTCAAGACCCACAGGCTTTCTTTCTGATGACAGATGTATCAAACAAAATTCTAATCCTCCAAGCCTTTGTATTATTGTTATTTTGGTATTCCAAGCTTTTAAGTGAAAAATCTATTAATAAAAAAATGTAATATTAACATCACCCTTCCTGGTTACTAAGGTGTCTGAGAGTTACCATCAGAACTGCAGAAATCTTAGCTTTTAGGCTTCCTGTTGAAAATATTACTCTGCTTCTGATTGAATAATGTAGTATGGCTGCACAAAGGCTTCCATGATCATGGCATTTGTTGCATTACCAGTCTTCCTGAGAAGTTGTTCTTGTGTTTGACCAGTAGAGATCTGGGCTCCTTTCTCATGCTGCAATGCCTTGTGAATACTAACTAGAGGAGAAAACAGAACAGAAAGCTCCAGGGCTATTTCTATGCTTCAGAATCTGCAGGAATACCCAGTGTTTCTCTTAATAAGATTTAGACTGAAGGTACTACTGAATCCTTCATAATTCAAGTCTCTGAATACATGAGTTACCCTCATCACTCCTCTGGATTTTCTTCAAACAAGGATATAATTAGTAAAAGTAATTTTTGATAATGTGACTGAAAAAAGCATGAAGGAAAGCAGCACAGTCTACTGTAAACCTGTCTCCTCCAGTGGAAGCAACAGGAGCTAAAACTGCTCCTCAACCAATCTCTTTCCAGTGATCTGACATGGGTGAACTTAAGCTTCATACGTAGACTTGGAGGGGGTCTTCATTAATTAAATGTTCCTATGTTAGAAGGGAACAGAAGTTTGATTTTTAAAAGCCCATTAAGTCAGCAGAGATTCTTTTGTCTAGTTTAGTGAGCTCTGAGTGAAATACTACAAATATTAGCCAAATGACAATCAAGGTTTACAGATAAGAGCGCTTATTTATTCAAGTCACTCCATACTAATTAAGAAGATATGAGCACAGGCAATATGAGAAAAACCAACAGGTTCAGATTCCTGCTGGCAACTGCAGGAAGAATCAAGATGTCTTGTATAATATGGAGTAAGGAAGGTAAGAACAAAACTCCAGTCTCCACAAAACACCCCCACAACAATTTGTCTTGAGCCATTCTATAGAGGAAACCCTTCTTGACACCAAATCTGACCATTTATTTATTTGTTTTATGATAACATTTAGAGGCATCAAGCACATATCAAGAATTTAGTGTAATATGTACCATAAATACACAGCAACAAAGTGGCTCACAAATCTAGGAAAATACACATTTATATTTGAAAAAATATATAGTTCATTGAAATATCTCTGCAACACATCTTAGGCAGATTTCAATACCTCAGAGATAAAGATATCCAACTCAATTATTAACCACCAGTCTCAAAACAGAGATACTGATATAGGGAAGTTTTTGTTAAGTTTTGAGTACATTTTGAGTTCTGTAATTAAAAAGACTTTCATCTTAACTTGAAAGCATGGCTGAATGTATACAAGTCTGAAAGAAGTCCATGCAAATGTCTGTCATGGCAGTCATTTTGTGCTGTTGGTTGCAAACCAGTGATGTTAAGCTGCCTTGATAAAGCAAATATCCTAGTGGCAAATTGCTTTAAACTCCCCCAGCAAAACAGTTCAGTTACTGTGATTTATTTTAATTTAGATTTGTGTAGCAAGTACTTTTTGAGAAGTGTGCCTAATAGACCATTAGAGTTTTCCCAGATAGCTGTGGTGCTTCAGCACCTTCATCCTTCAAATGTCTTCGTTATTTTCAGTCCTCTTTCAGCAAATTTGTCTCTTGCACTGGGAGGTAAGTGACATATGGGCCACATGATACCTTTGAGGATTATACCATTTTTAAATAATAGCTTTTGGAGTCTCACTGCCTGTCAGAGAACCAAGGTAGGTATTAGCAGGAGGTTGTCACATACTGCAATATATGGAACACACAAAAAAATTCTTTATCTGATTTGTTTCTCATGTTCCTTTGTAGTAGATCCATCAGTTATTTTCAGATGACTTTTCTTTTGGTAAATTCCACAGAGCTGAAGTTATCATTTTCACAGCAGCCAGAGATGCTTGCCTGTTCTGGATCACTTCCTTTCCTGGTAGTTTTATTTACAGTTGATTACTTCCCTAAGATAAAGGAATGGTCCTTACTGACTTTGAAATTGCTATCTGCCAGCATGACTCTATGCTCATCATGCAAAAACTCACAGAAAATGAAATAGCAGAAATAGCAAAATCCCTGGAAATCATTCATCACTATGGTAGACCTGATGTAGGATATATTTAAGCTTTAATGAATATGGACCAAGAAGAGCACAATAAATTGGAAAATTCAGAATCACAAGGCTACTATTAGGAATGTAAGAAATAAGATATTGGAGCATGAGAACACTTATCTTCAAGCCCCCACAAACCAAATACACATCAGGTAAATCCTGGAATCTGTAGACATATATCCTTCATAATAAAATTATCCACACAGCACAGACAACCAAATCCAGTTCTTACTTCCCCCTCCCAGGTCTCACTGCATTCAAACTCCTGGTTTTCAGCAAAACCAGCAGAGTTTAATTCGAGATGGCAGCCCTGGATACTTTCCCTGCAGTCAATTCACTTCTTTCAGACAAGGAGGATGTCAGAGGCAGAGAGAACCAGGATGCCAGTTTAGGTGACCATGGAGCTGCTGTGGCTGTTTGTTAAACCTCTCTGATGGAGGACTAGATTTGTTTTGGCACTGAATTTCAGAAGACTCTAAAGGGCAGACACTAATCTAAACCACAGGCTGTCAAACTCTTGTTAGGCTTTCCTCACCAGTCCTGGAACAAGTATGACTCACCAGCAAACAGCACATACACTTAAGTGAATCTTCAGCACGGTACAGGGAATGCATGTTGAGTTCACAATTCTTTCCAAGGGTTAAGGGCTTTTGTCTTTCTACTCTTTGTCTGTGCAAATGAACCAGTCTGTTTATTTGCAAAATACATGTAGAAGTGTATCAACTGCTATTTTTCCAAAAAGTTACCAATTACACAACATAGTGTAATAGTGATGGCTATTATAGGTAACAAGGTATTCTAATATTGTTTGTATCAAACTGAAAATCTCCAAAATCAATCTGTTCAAATGAGCCACTAATGTTGGGCTGACAAAATGCATTGTGACACTGAACATCTTTCTCTCATGCCAGTGGCTGTCATCTAATCCTGTACTTTAACAATGAATTGGCTGAAATATCCCTAATACAAAAAGGAGAAAAGAAATTTGGCAGTGGGAAACAATATTAAATGTGGAAAATTGACTTCTATTTGTTCTTAGTGCTGTGCTTTTAACACTGTGGTCAGACATATAAAAGAAAACCCTGAGAATCTGCCATGAAAAACAAAACAAGAAGAACTTTGCAATATAATACTCCATTTTAGATACTGCAAAATATAAACTTGGTTACCGCTTGAAAACATTAAAAACTCCTCAAACCTTAAATATTTTATTTGCTATTAACTTCCTGAGAACAACTAAGAGTACATAAAAATGATGCTAGCATCTACTTAATTCTAATTGAAAACATAAGTCTTAGTTTCCTATTGACTCAAGACAGCAGTGCCGCCAAGAGACATTTCATTATACAATATCGTCTTGTTGTTTTATACAAAAACTCCAACAGATTATTTTAATTGCTTCGCACAATACCAAGAGAGGAACGACACTGGCAAACAAGAGCCAGACTCAAATGATACTGACATTTCTCTGAGAGGGTTTTGGGGTAAGAAAAAGACTGCTAATTTACATTTTCATTTTCTAACCATTCTGGAGCTGCTGATTGTCAGAAACTGTAACATCAACATAAAGCTGCATAAAAGTCTTTTGCCAGCTATTTATCAGGCTTTTCTGCACAAGCCACCTCAATACCCAGGCTACCAAAGTTTTCTTTTCTTATTCTGAAGAGGGTTTCTCAGTTTTCACCTCACAAATATCTGTGTTGATATTACGGTTTAAAATCCCCATTTGCTAATCCTGCAAGACAGTTCTCCTGAGAGTATGTGCTCTATTGCTTCCCAGAGGTGTATCATGCTTTCTAGGTTAGCAACTGAGTGAGAAAAACTTAAAAGCATGGGTTTTGAAATAACAGCACATGGACTGCCAGGCCTCATTAAATCCAAGATCTATTACAGAGCAAAATGATGGTTATGTTCTCATTTACTTTTCCATTGAATTGACATGTCAGAACCCATTCAATATATTCTTGAAGAGTTCTAACATACAGGTTTATAACTATAACAGGGATACAAATTACTAAAAACAAAATAAAGATGAAAAAGTGTGGGCAATTTGCTGATAATATTTGGTAGTCACTGAATGGAAGCAAATGCCACAGCATCAGCATCAAATATTCATACTTTAGAATATGTATGTAATGCACAATTCAAATGTACACAGTTGTTTTGCTAGTTGAATGTATGATAATCAAATGTAGGATCCATGTTAAAAGCTGTATTTTAAACAAAATTCCCTTTACAAGGACAGTACTAATAAAAAGTAGTGCTGAAAATCCCTATCCAAGGAAGGTTTAATTTTCATTTAGTTACCCAGTGAGGCATACATTGCTCATAAATCAATATTCAACATCCAGGATTCTCAAGAATCAAAAGTAACTCAGAAGCAACCTATGGTTACATAGGTTTAGATAGCTTTTAAAGAAGGAATTTAAGAAGTACTGGATAACTTCAGATAAAGTACCATCTGAAAATTGAGAGTTATATTTAAAGTTAGTTAATTAAATATAGATCATATGCCAAATCAGTTGCACAAACACGTTGCAGAAATAAAAAGCAAGGGTTAATTATTTTTATTTGAAAAAAAAAGAAAAAAAAAAGAAAAGAAAAAAAAAGAAAAAAAAGGAGATAAAAGAAAAAAGGGTGTAAAACATTAACTGCATTTGAATCAATGGAAAGAGCTTTTTGGAGGAAAAGGAAAGTGTGCCTCTAACTACACTCCCACAAAAATGAGATTCAACATTATTTCAATACACAGAAGAGTAGTTTCATATTATGTGCTTAAAGGAGAATCCATTTCTCTCTTCTGGGCTGACAGTTGCAGTTCTGTTCCTCCCCAATTTGCTGCCCTCTACCATTCTCTTCCCCAGTCAAGTTTTGGCTTCATGCACATTTTCCCTCCAAGGTCAGCTGAATACAATTGCCTTCAACAGCAACATTTTCTATTTCCCCTTGCCTTTAATTCTAGTTCCTTTTTTGCAGATACTTCTACTTTCCTGCCTTTGGAGGTCACTTTACTCTCCACATTCCACCTGAGATACACGTACCTGGTGTTACTTCTCACCCTCTTTGTCCTTAAGTATTTTCAAGTCTCAAATATTTTAGAATAACAGATTTGTATATGCATAATTTCCTGTAAATTTTTTTTTTTGCATATGCTACAGGTATTTATCCCATGGAAAGTACTAAACGAAGATCTTGAGTTTTAGAATCAGCAAGCTTAAGAGTATCTCTCTTAATTTTCCCCCAAACTAATTCTTACAGGTGAAGTTGTCAAAAATAAAAAAGTCTTCCCACTAAGGTCTACTACATAAAAAAGGTCTGCATAAGATTAAGTTGAAGTTTCAGCCAGAGACACTCAGACACTTACAGAAAAGATTTTCTATTTTCTTTTTTTCTTTATTTCTGTTACATTTTCTATTGAAAACAACAAAAATGTACACTTTTTTATGCACTTCCAGGACAACATCATAAACACAAATGATGTGCTATTTACTAATTTAGAGTAAGTCTTTGGACAAGTCTGCTGAATTAGAGAAAAAATTTAGAAAGCATGCAAAAGTAAATGTAACCTTACCTTTTCATCGTCATCAGAAAAAGGGGCACCTCCTGGAGTCTTATTTATTGCTTGGGCAACACCAATAATCTCTCCATCACTGTTTCTTATGGGCATGCACAAGAGTGACTTTGTCTTGTATCCAGTCAGTTTGTCAATCTCATCATTAAAGCGTCGATCCTTCAAAACAAAATAAGGAAACATTAGCACACATTTCATATATCTAAGCTTTCTTCAGACAGCAAAGTACTTTTCTCAATGTCTGATATGGTATTTTTCTGTAGCATTAGGCTGTTGCCTCTCTGTTATCTGCCCATTTTTTATTAGCTATTTTTCCTCACTTTTCTCAGGGAATCAGTACAAGATTTACCAATGCATAATCACATTCACTGAAGTCTCATGTTTATACCTCAATTAGAAGGATGTCAGCAAAGACTGATATCTGCCATTAGTAGTGTGACCATACCATATGTATGTGACATACATACACACTTCTGCTGGGTCCTGCTGCCATTTCACACCCATATTGTGTAGATGCTCACAATGCCTCCCTCAAGTAAATGCAGACTCTTTTTGGCTCCATTTCTATCTGTTCAAGTAAGACTGGTTATGTGGACTGGTATTCCAATGCAGTACAAACATGTTCTCAAAGAAATGCAGTCAAAAACCTCAGCTCTTTCTGGAAAACTAAGTACAGGAATGTCCCTGTTCAAAAAAGGCACTGTACAGCAATCCATTCTCTGGATCAGTAAAGCCCAAACTGCAGGTCATAAAGTAACTCAAAGGAGGCTGAAAACTTAAGAGATAGTGCTGACATCACTTTTTTTTCATCTTGGTAGAGCATAGTCTTCAACAGCTCTTCTATCAGCCATAGAGGAAATTATTGCTTTTCACTGGCAGCAGCTCTGTTCCTCCAGGCTGAAGTTAGCATTGTGCTGGAGGCAATAGTTATAGCCAGTTCAGACTCTCCCAACAAGAGGGAACTAAGCTGTTGTACAAAATTAGGCACAAATTTTTGCTTTCAGAAGTTTAAACAATATTGGCTGTGAAATAATACCCGTATTTGTCTCAAGTCATGAAAACAATCCACACAGTCCTTAATTTGATTTTGCTGAATTCATTAATTTTTTACTGATACTAAAAACTGATAATTTTTTTCCTTAACAATTTTATATCTATTTCTATTTCCCTGTCGTAAATTCCAGATGCTGTAAAAATAGTCTCTTCTAGTCACTTTGAGATATGATTTAGAAATGCTCTATTTTTACCCACTATAAAGATTAACATATACATTTGGCTACTTTATTACTTATTGCACGTTTTCCAACATCTCAACCAGAAGGAATTAATATCAAATGTACCCAACAAGTTCTTTGGGAGAACCAGAACTCCTGTGATGGATGTTTTTTAATAACAGCATCAAGGACGCAGATCTGCCTGATCTTGTCATCTTTCCATATGCTTCTAAAAATTTTTATATCAACTTCAAAAGAAGCTGAACTGTTCTGCACCACAGAGAACCCTGCCTAGAAAGATACGGTTCTTCTCCAGCAGAAGAAAGGAAAATGCAGTGCAATTATCACACAGTAGACTTCACTAATGAATAAATTAAATATTTCTTCCAGTACTTCTTGGTAATATATGAGCAACTATTTGGAATTAGTTGCTGTTGCTGATATATTGATAATATATTTTGTGCCACTGAAGAGACAGTCCCTGCTCTACTAATTTTGTACCAAGCAAAGCAGAGTACATGGGGAGAACACTGAAACAACAGTGTGCCTTGTGTAGCAATACTATTGTTGATTGACACTTAGTGGGCCTTACAAAAAAGTAAACTTTCAAGGGACAGTTTAACTGAAAAAACCCAGCTGTTGGTCACACCAAAAGTGAGTTGAGATTTTCTCATCTGAATACACTCCATACATGTGGTGTATGTAGTCATTGCCTTTCCAACAGGCCTCAAGATTTACACAAGAAGTGCTGTTTGATCTGCAGGGTGTGCTGGCACACAGGACAGGGCTGGAGAACCTGTGAATGAAATACACAGAGCACAGCTGCCAGTGTTAGCAACAGATGTAATGATCAGCCATGGAGCCACTGTTCCTTAATTGATGCTCAGGCAGATTAGCAGTCTGAAAAGTGTTGGTGTTTTCTTTAATGTACAGCTCATTCCTGCTGCATTGCTTCTCTTTTCAGGCAGATCATGGAAGTTTCCTGTTTGTATCTCTCCCTGGAACCTCTACAGTAGGAGGAAACAAAATATCAGATTATATCCACTGAGGCTAGAGAACTGGATGACCTTTTGCAAAAGGGTGTTACATCTTGGAGCCAAAACTGAAGGTATAGTAGTCTAAGAAAGTTAGTGCATTTAATTGGAAAAATGAGACATTATTCACAAAAAATTCAATAACTTGGTAAAAGCTGAGAATCATCCAGATGTGAAGTGAACCTACCCCTAATCTTTTGTGGAAAAGCATGCGAGAATTTCATTTGAGTGACATTTGAGAAAGTGATGAGGATAGATACATAAGTGAACAAAATAAAATGCTGTTCCTGGCAACACTGATATTGTTGAACCATGCAACGTGCACAGAAAACAGCGACTGGATGACCTGCATTATGTTCCAAACCTCTTACCCCACACTCTCTTCTTTCATCAGTTATTATCATAATAGAACATACATGGCAGGATCTGAGAGAAGTTTTACTGGGTTTATCAGTACCAATAAAAAATTAATGCCCGGGTGTGAACTGTGATGGCCAAGAAGGAACAAAATTTATACCTCCCTCTCCTCACAGGGCAGTAACCTTGAGCAAGGAGGCCTGTTTAGCAGCTGATAACAAAGCCAGTAAATCAGAGAGAAGCTCTGTCAGATTGCAAATATTTTGAGATATAAACTGTATTACCCCACATGTTGGAACAGCCTGCAACACAACAGGGTCCTCAATTGCACTAGGCTCCTGGGCAGTAAGGAGTCTCAGTGTTTATGACAGCAATGCAGCACTTGCTTTTAAGTTTTTTACTATTAAGGCATATATTCATAAATCAGGGGCAAACTAGATGAAAAGCTTTTGAGAGAGAGACTTCACCATAGTTGTAATTGTACTTACAGTATTTTCATGCAAGAACACTCATGAATTAAAATCTTCCACTGACTGTTTAAAGCATTACTAAATACTGCTTTGGTTCTATGTAATGAGGTTTTTAACAGAGGTATTACAAATGTGAAGGCTGAGGCACTTCTAACTGGAATTTCACATCTGCCATCAAGGAAAAGTTACTCTATAGGACAAACCCTATCCTAGTCTTAAGGATATTTATTGATTGTAAATGTTATCCTGTGAAAGGGAAATGAAGTAAAGACATAAAAGAGAGCAAATTTGATCCATCAGTCCAAGTGCTGGTAATTCAGTTGCCTGCACAAGAACAATATAATTCCAGGTTTTTGGACATATCTGAAGACTGCCAGTGAATGAGAACAGACAAGTATCTTCATGGTTTTATTCTGTAGAAGACCAGATTAAGGTACAGAAAGGGGGTTTTTTTTCCACTAGGGTTCTAGAATCATATATTATCAGAATCTCAACTTTCAACTAAAGTTTTGGCTTCTGAGCAGTTTCACCAACTGCCTTTCAGTGTTGATTTTCAGTTAAAGTTGGTACTTCATACATTGTTAGCAAACATACAAGTTTCACTGTGTTTTTCTGTTTTTTTCAACATGGGATAACTCTTTGAACTTGAAAAACTGGTCTTTTTATAACATTATCAAAACTAGTACATTTTATGTGAGCATTGTTACCATGACTTGGAACAAATGAAAAAAGTATAACCCTAATCCAAGCTAGCTAAGAATCAAATATTATAATGGAGGATGAAATCTGCTTGACAACATTTCCAGGAATTAAGCCTTCACGACAAAGCCACTTCCACTTTCTTCAGTACCTGAGAAAAAGTGCTTAATCTAGTGAAATGCACCAAATGCCTCAGCCAAAGCTGACAGCTAAAAGAGAAAGCCATTTTTGATTTTATGATTTGAAAACACCTTCCAAATTTTTTCACGACAAAGAAAAGAACACTACAAAAAATGTTCAATTAACAGGCTTGGCCTATTATATTTTACCATTTACAGCACCTTTTTTGTTGTTGCTTTGGTTTTTTTTTCCTTAGAAAGGGCTCTATTAAAAACAAACAAACAAACAAACAAACTTCCATCAAAATTTCCTGGATTATACTCTTTTTAAGTTACTGATTAAGTTGCATCAAAAATAACTAATGCAAGTATTGTGACAGCGTCATTAATACCTGAGTATTACTGTAGTACCAAACTGCATGGATAGACAAGTTTGAGTAAATTAATAGGAAGCCATCCTCCAAGAGCCTTTACAAAAATAAAAAAAATTGAAGTTGGAAGATTTCATCCCTTGATTCACTTTTCCTAATCACACTTCCTGTAAGTATAATACATAAGCTTTTATAGGAAGAAAAAAGAGCAAGAAAGCTAAAAGAGCAATCTAAAAGACAGCAAGTCCTCTAGATTCAAAGCATAACATTAAAAAGCTAAATACAAATAAAAAAAATTAGGGCATGCAGTCTGTTCTAGATACAGTTTCCTAAAAATCACATATGGTGCAAATTACATTGTACATAAACAGGAAACAAAACCCAAGCAATAAACCACTAAAGGAGAGATAAGGAAACCTTGTAGACAAGAAACTCACACACATAACACAAGTAATAAAGCAATCTCTGAAGAAACTTCCATGTAAGGACTGAATAGCTGCAGCTATTCCTGCCATCTCCCCCAAAATCCGTAAATCCCCAGAGACAAAGGCAGCAGGAGACCAAACTAGTACCAGGCAGCAGCACTGCAAACCTAATTCTCCCAAGTAAATAAGCACAGTCCAGTTATATTGTTACTATTTATACAGTGACAGCAATATTTGTTATAAGAAAAAATTACTACAACAGATAGGACACATGAAACAGCTCAGCCAACTCTTATTTCTTTACTCCCAAAACAATTCTTATAAAAGGAGAGAACATTGATCCTCAAATTTTTTTAAGTTCCAGATTTAAAACTAAGACCATATATAGTCTGAATTTATAAAGTAGCTTACTTTAAGAAAACAGAAAAGGTGTCAATTTGCAACAATGCAATACTAAAACATTTTGGTGGGGTTTTTTTCCCCTGCGTATGTCATGAGTTTGGGGCTTTGTTTAGTTTGATTGGTGGGAGTGTCTCATATGACTTACACCCTTTTTCTGAGCACTGTTTCTGTTATTAGTTTGACAATGGACATTATTGTCTCATTATGACTTGCATGAAATTAATGTGAAAAAAATCATATAATCGTCTTACATGGGAAGAAAAGACTTCATAAGCACTAGCAAGTCTGCAAACACGAGTGCCTAGCTAATGAGCATAATTACAGCTCTTGCTTCATAGCCTGAAATGATCAGCAGTAGGGGTTAGAAAATTCCTATTCATCTGTAGGACATTATACAGATCCATCCCATAAGGATTTTGTTTTTTCTTTCAAAACAAACTCCAGAAAGATCACCAACAGCATGAGAGTGAGTCAAGTTGTGGCCTTATGTACAGCAGATTCTGTGCACTTCTAGTCTGATTGTATCACTATTAAAGAAATTGTTTACAAAGAAAAATATTTTTCCTCTAATTTTCAACATTTAGAGATGACATCTGGTTACTCCATCACAGTGGTTCTCTCTCCCCTCCTGTACCAGCCCTGACTGATGCCCCACTGGGCACCAACTATAACCATGCCCATGTTCCCATCTTGTTCAAAGGTTTCTTTGGCACAGGGCTTAGTGCTGACCTCCTAAATATTCATGATTCTTTTACAAGATACATAAACACAGGTGACTTTAGAAAGCTAATACTCCTCTGAGCAAGGAAACCAACGAGACCCCTGGGTGTTTTAAGAGAAATGTGTGTATAGGTTTAAACCTAGTACCTGTTGGAGATTACTCAGGTGGGCAACACAGTTTCAAGTGTTACAGCAGCACTCTTATTGTGACAAAGCAGTAGCTTTTGTTATTGACAAAGCAGCATTCATTTTGAAGTGTGCACTCTAGAGACAGGAAGCTCAGACTGCACAGAGTTGCTATTGCTCTGTTAACACATAACTGCTGAGCCATTGCTTTCATTTATTTTTCATAGTTTGCCAATAGTTATTTTAGAAAAGTAAAACAAATTAACTTGCATAATGATGCATGTATATTTCTTAAATTTGTTATTCTATAGAAAAGCTATGCAATAGCATACAATTGTAAATAACCAAAATGAAATAACCATTTGTTTTGAAAAATTGAAAGGCAGTCAAGCAGAACACTAAAATCATTTACAACACAAAACTACAGCTTTACTCATTCTTGTGCTTGTAACAGGACCTCAACTAAAATATGAAGGGCCAAATCCTACAGTTTTTTCTCCTTGTCAATGACCTGCTCTCATTAAATATATATTCTACTTTCTCGTGAGGAACCATAGGCCACAGAATGCCACCAGTTTCACATCTACAAAAACATTCTAGAGAGGCCAAAGAAACTGAAAACATCTGTACTCTTCAGACAGACAGATCGGCTGAGTAATAAACCAGTTAATGTCTTATCAGCTTACCAAAAGGAAAACCACCCCAGCTCCCCAAAAGGTGTTTCCTGCTAAAGCTCTGCAGGGTCAGCAGCCCAGGGACCTGCTGCACGAGGGAGAGCTGGGGACTAGTGCAGGAACTTGCAAGAAAGAAGCCCCACGTGGGCACCCTGAGCACAGCCACTGCTGGCCCACCCACTGCTCATCCCAAATATCTTGGCATCAGATCCAGGGTGAACACACCTGGGGCAGCAAGCAGGGAGTGAGAATCCATGGAGTAATGACTGAGCAACCCTGGAGGGCAGGCCACTGCCTGCCTGGTGGGGGAGGCAATCTCACCTGCTCACACAAGTGTGGAGGGAAGGTGACTCCTCACCATACCTGAGGGCTGCCGCCAGCAGTGTACACTGCACTGCACTGCACTGCCCTGTCTATCCTGGGGATCCACAGCAGCAGCATGGGGACATGAAACAACTGAGCCTTTGCTTTGGAGCAGTGTCCCTCTATATGTCCCTGGTGTCAGGCAGGAGCTCCTGCTCCTGCTGGGTATCTCCAGAGAGTCATGGTGGTGTGACCTGGGAAGGTCTTAGGATGTCGTATGCATCAGACAGAAACTGCTCCTGGAGAAGAAGACTTATGGAGTGAGGGAGGTGACAGGAGGTGAAGAGACATCCTCAGCCACTGCCCTGAGAGCTCTCTGCCTTTCCTTCCCAGGACCTGCCTCCTGTAGAAAGATCCCTCTCTCCCAGGCCAGCACCACTGTGACATGGAGGATGAAGGGCATGTTCACAGCCAGTGGGCTGCAGACACAGGAATAATCACATCCTTCAGCAATTTACAGACATGTGCTTTGAATTTCAAGATTTCATAAATTTTGCATGATGGGCTGGAGTATCCTTTTCTGCAAAGCACATCAGAGCATCTTAGATTTACTGTTGCAGTTATTTCCTGCACTCCTCATGGTGCATCCCAGTCATATTTAATGTACAGCAAAGAAAAATTTTTAAAATCTTTTTTTCTGTATTACATGGAAATTTTAAAGACCACTGTGTATTCTGCTTGCCCGGTCTTATCATCTTTGCTCTCTTAAGAGCCACCTCTGTCCTTGTTAAGAATGAACATTGAAATTCATAGGGCTGTTGGTGCCACTGTCCAGTGCTGCTGAGTAGAATTAAGTGTTTCCCATTTGCAGAGCTGAACCTTCCAGGCCCTGGGGTTTGAGTGCTTTACCTGCTCTTTGAAACTGAGAGAGACCTGCTGTTAATGCTGCTGATGACAAACAACTACCCTGTGTAAGGAACGCAGCTTATGCCTCTTCTCAACCTTCTGCACCCACAGCCAGCCCCACAGGGACCCTCCCGGGCTCCAGTTTGCACCCCTGAGCAGGAACTCTGTGGTGCTGTCCTGGAACAGCAGGAGACACTGAATGCCCAGAGCTCACCAGGAGGGCTTGAAAAAGACAACACCCTGTACCTCGGTATTCAAGGATGTTTAAAACCTGCTGTGAAGGGCTGTGTGTGCATTAACCATGTTACCCTTGGCCTAAGCTTGAAAGAGATAACAGGAGAGTCCTATACAAAGAGAGCTCCGTTTGTTTTCTACATTCCTTGATTTCAGTTGCAGTAATGTGGTTACATTTTCTTTTTGAGGACTTGAGCTATATTGAAAAACAACTGGTCATATTTTAAGGCACTTTCTCTAACTTACAAAACCATGTCTTAGCGTGACTCCATTTAATATTTCTCCTCTTTGCTACATGCTTTATTAAAACATCCATCTGGTAAGCCATTTTTGTCTTCTGTCTTTTAAAGCTACTTTTTATATTCCAAATTTAACATAAGATGTGCAGAAACTTTATTCAGCTGACACTGGAAAACGGCAGAACACATTTTTCACCACTTTCTGATATATGCTTACTATTCTAGAGAGTAATATTTTTTCCACTAGTTAGAAAGATTTGGGATGCTATTAAATTGTTTCCTAATTTTTGCGCAGCTAAATGTATAACAATAACCAAACATTACTTGTCATTTAAAATGTTTATTGTTTAAATACTGCTCTAAAAGATGGAACAAAATTGAAATTAACAAAAATTTCAGCTAAACACCATAGATGTCCTGTGAGAAGAATGGATGACATGAAAAAATCCACAGTTTCAAACAGGAAAAAAACTTAAATTTGAAAACAGCTACTAAGAACTACAGGTAATGGTCTCTGTCTCTGTACTTAAAATAGGCTTAATAGTCCTCATATATGTCAATGGAAGCTACATCTATTCTCTGTCAAAAGAAGGCTCAATGGACATTTAGGCCCCAAATTTCCTCGCCAGTATGATCTGATTCCTCTTCCAACATGTGTGCTCAAGATACAGTGCATTATTCCCATATGAAAAAGGAGTCAGAAATGCTTCCCAAAATTTACATATGGGAGTGTCCAAGGCCTTATTTTAGAACTTAAAGTGACTGAAAGTTTGATTTACAATTCAACTGGATTAATTTCAAGAGAAACAGTTTTAGACTGACTTCAAAATGAAAATTAAAGAAAGCATCAAATGGCTTTTCTTTTCTCAAATTCTCTATACTGCTAATGCTTGCATACCAGATCATGCATGTTATAGTTAAAATTGTAAACTCACTTTCATCAAATGACTTTGCAATGTAATAAATAAAGCTTTTAATGCCACAAATGAAATTGTGCAACTTTTGAATTAGTTATATGACCGATTCATCTAAACATTTCCATAAATTATTTGTCAAATTCTCTATTGCTGTGAGCCTCCAAAGCTTGTTCAGTCAAAGCTGCACTTCATAAATTAAACTACTGTGAGATCTTACATGGTCTTTGTTTAGTATTAAAAGAAATGTTTATTATACAGTCCTCAATATGTGATGTTAATTCCAAACCTTGTATCTATGTGTGTTTACTGAATCAAGAAAAATGGTTCACATGAGCAGATTTTGAAAGTCCCACTCAACAACAGTAGCAATCACCAGAATTGTGGAAAAGCCCCATCTTATAAATGACTCTCTTTTTTTTGTATTTTTTTAAAGAAGAATAAATTTGCAACAGAAGTAGTATGCTATCTCTGATACGATGAGACAACCAGTCATTTACAAATACTTCCTGAAACAATCAGTCTGGTGGGCACAGGGGACTGCCTGCGTGGCACACATTACAAGACATGACAGCATTTAAGTGTAATGTTGATTGCACTGAAGTACCAATAATGTCAGTTGTAGCTGACAGTACAAGCAGGCAACCCAATTTGTACTCAGTGGTAGCTGAGTAAACTAGCTAATTGATATGGAAGTATGTTTACCTATTTTTAAAAAGTTTGTTAGTTTAAAAAACAAGCAAAGGAAGATTAAATTAATCTAGAAGTTCCTCTGACCTTGTGCAAGGCCTTTCCTTGCCAAGCAGTTAGCATCAGTGTAGAAACCCTCTTCAATGGACAAAAAAATGCTGATCTGCTGTCACCCCTTTTTCTTCAGCTCCACCTGACAGTTTCCTGGTGGTGCTGGTTTTTTACCTGACAGTTGATTAAACATTTTCATCATCAGTGGCAGAAAATAATATCATATTTATTAATTTTTAAAGTGCTCCACTGTGAGCACTACAATGATCTGAAATGGAACAGCTGTCACCTTTTCACGCACAGGTACCTGGGCTTCCATAGAGCTCTTTGTACCATTAAATTAGAAATGTCTCCTTTTGATGATGCACAATGTATATATATCCTTGCCAAATAAGAGAAGATAAACTGTACTAACTCAGAAAGATAACTGATAGTGCAGCCTTGATTTGTTATCAAGCAAAACTTTCATTACAGTTGGAAGGTCTTAAGTTTCATTTGTGCTAAAGTCAATCAAACTAGCTCCACTGGAAGTAAGGAAGTTGCATTTGATGTAATTACAGGATGGACTTGGATTAGAACTTGCCCAGCTACTTCAACTAATGTACTTAAGGCTTAAAGATACAATGAGCTCTATTATTTATAATATTTAAATTGATTTTGAATAAGAGCCAGACAAAAGTATAGCATAAATAGCACCGGGAATGGCAACTGGATGGATTGCTTTTCACTTTTCTCTGTGGATGAAACAGAAAATAAACTATTGAAAGAAGTTGGACTCTTTCACAGGCAAGTGGACACAAAGTGAACAAATTCTGAAGAAAAAATTGAACAATGAAACAATATACATCCCTAGGACTAGAAAACAATGCCCTGGTGGCATTCTCACCTCCAAAAAAGGGTGGCTGGAGTTATCCAGAGGTAGAAGGAGGGATTAAGTTCCTTCCTGGCCAAACTCAGATACCTTTACCTGTTTAGCAAGTTGGGATATTGAGAACATACAACACCAGATACCTACAACAGCAGATACTCTGGGGATTGCACAGTTCTACAAGTGAAAGTAACAAAATCAGATTGCAAGAAAAAGTGTATAATGCAGAAAAGGGAAAAAAGAAAGAAAGACAGTTGAATTTTTTTAAAGGTGATCCAATACTCATTTTAGTCTGAACATTTTTACCATTCCCTTTGAAATCTGTGGGTTGGGAACCTCTGTCAGTCTGGATCTGTGAGATGCCTGGTATTTTTCAAATACTGTTTGTCAAATAAATAAATATTCAGCCCCAAATACATATATCCTGGTTCTTCTTCTTCTGTATTTAAAAACCAAAAATAACCAAATCTTATTTTTCAAGTTTCTTCCTTGTAGTTTGCTGTAAAGCATCATCATTTAAAAAAAGCTTATTATTTTTGTTATTATTGTAGAGTAAAATAAGACACTGGGCAATGATTACTACTAAAATTCTTCAAGACATACATCTCCCACCTTTCTCAAGCTTTCCAAGATCCTAACTGAGAAAACGTGTCATTCTGTAGTTCTTAATTTTCTCAAGAACCTTCAATTGCTGATAGTGTCTTACACAAATAAACACGAGAAACAGACCCCACGAAAGAGAAGTAAATTTCAGGCCAGGAAACTGAAGGCACTGCTCTACACTGATGCATTCGGGCAAAGGCTCGTCTGCCTCTGCTGAAGCCAAGGGTCAATGTCTGCCTCGAAGCCAGAACTACAATTTTACAATTCACACTGAAGCCTCTAAAGAAGTAAAAGCTGGGGGAATATTCTCTTTGCTGGAGAATACCAGGGACACTGGCTATATCACTACCAGGAACAGGTTTGAAAACACATACCATGTGGGCTGAGTGGGCATATGCAAAGGTGAAAATATAATGCTCTTTTGAAAGCAATGAGTTTTTTTCAGCAGCGGAGACCAAAGGAACATTGAGACAGAAATTTAAGAACACCATCATTGGGACTGTCACGAGCTTTTTTTAAAAACTTTTCTTCAGCCGGTTCGAAAACATGCTTTAGAAACACATGAAGCGCCTATCGCTCCTGCGAAATCCAGACCACTGCTGTGCCGATTGTGGCCCCTTTAGCTCCATCGGCCACTCAGGCGGGGCTCCCCCTCCCGCTTTCCCCGGCGTTCCTCGGCACTCGTCCCGCGGCATTCCCGGCCGGGCTCCCCCGGGAGCGGCTGCGGCGGAAGGAGATCCCCGGGGGGAGGCAGGGCCGGGCCATCGGGGTCTCCTCTGTCCGCGCCTCCGCCGCCGCGGGCCGGGGGGGCCTGCCCGGCTCCTACCTGATAGGCGTCGGGAATGTTGACCGTCTCTCCGTGCTCCGCCACGTAGCCGATGATGCCCTTGCCCCAGGGCACCTGCACCTCGTTGCTGTCCTCGCTGGAGGCGCAGGGCAGCAGCGGGGTGCCGGCGTGCACGTCGAAGAACTTGGACACCAGGGTCTTCTTGCCGGCGGAGGTCCCCTCCACGAGGAACAGGGATCCCCGGTCCGCGTCCACCATGAGGCAGACGAAGATGAGGATCTTGTAGCTGAGGCTGGTGAGGTCCAGGTCATTGGAGATGTCCTTGACCAGTTCCAGGAAGAACTGGCGCTCGTTGTGCTCCTTGAGGTAGCGCTTGTAGTCCAGGGCGGTGGGGGGGTACTGGGGCAGGCTGACGCGGGACTCCAGCAGGGCGCTGAGGATGTGGGCGGTGGTGGGGGGCAAGGAGCTGGCCTTTCTTAACAGCGCCCGCCGCCGCACGCTGCTCAGCGGCTCCTGCGCCCGGGCGTGCACATGTTCGTCGTAGGTGAGGTTGACGTGGATAGCCTTGGAGCGGGCGAAGCTCTTCCGCAGCTCCTTCTGGGACGTTCGGCGCTGCAGCCCCCCGGGGCCGGAGCCGGGGCCGCCGGGGCCACCCGCGCTCCCCCAGCCGCCGCCGGGGCAGTCGCTGCTCCGCCGCTCCTCCGACGGGCCGGCAGCGAGGGCGGCGGGGACGGCAGGCGCTTTAGGGACAGAGTTCTTCCTCTGCAGCCACTTCTCCACCAGCTCCGGATGCCTCTCTAGGAAACTTTCCACCGCCGCCACGTCGAGGCCGGCATCGCCGGCGGCTGCCATGGTGCCGGCGGCGAGGGCGGCTCAGGCCGCGGGAGCTCCCGCGCTGGCCATGCCCCGCCGCCGCCACGTGCCGCTGCTGCCGCCCCGACGGCCGCCCCGGGGCACGGGTGATGCCGGCAGCCCCGGCGAGGGGCCGCTTCTGCCCCTTGCCCGGGCCCTTCTCAGCGACGCGCCTTCTTCTCGCCTTCTGCTTTCCCTCACGACCTCCTCTTCCTGTCCACCACTCTTTATTAGTAGTAGTAGTATTCGTATTTTTCTAGGTATTCTTTTGTGCTTCCCGGTTTTCAGCCTTTCTCCAGCTCTGGCTTCGGTTCCCGGTTCTGGGCCGCTCCCCTGGTGAGTCGGGCAGGCGGTGCCGCCGCGCCTCTGGAGATGCTCCGGGAGCGCTCGGGCAAACCCCTTCTGCCAAGTGCTGTCAGCGCTGGCGGCGGCTCCTGCGTAAGCCAGCCGGCAGACCACTGAGAAGGAGGGAGGGGAGGACGCGTGAGCCGAGCGGGGGGGCAGGCGGGGAGGAGGGAGGGCTGGCGAGAGCGCTGGCAAACCCCGCTGCGGGTGGGGGGGCAGCAGCCGCCTCGGCAGGGCGGGCGGGGCGCGCAGCGTCCCCCGGCGGGAGGACCCCCGGCAGCGGGGAGCTGTGCTAGGGACTTTCATTCAACAACATCGGGGGCAAAGGGAGGGGCCTTTTGTCTGTGATGCTCCTTCGGGGAGGGGACGAACCCCGCCGCGGCTCCCGCCCGCGGTCCGCGGGAGAGGCGGCGGGAGGTAATGGGAGCGCTCCCGTTAAAGAGCTCTCATTCATACCGTTATCTGAGCTGCTTCAGTACTTCAAAAGACCAGCAGAAAAACGGAGCCCTTTCAAGAATCCTGAGCGAATTCCGTTTCTTGAATCACTGAGTTGATTTGCGGATAGCCTCGCCCGTGCGGAGCCCCCACTCAGCCCGGCGTGCACGGCTCCCGCGGGGTGTGAGGGGCACAGCGGGCTCTGCCCGCCCAGAGCCACCCAGGGCTTTCTGCCGCAAGCCGCTGGTCCCCGGGGCAGCCCGGCGGGAGCGGGCGCGCCCAGGCGCTCCTGGGTGTCCGCTCGGGCATCACCGGCTGCCAGACGGAAACCGACCGTATCCACCGCCGGCAGACGGACAAGGGTTATTTTTATGCGCACGTGGAGCACTGTTCATTGCTAAATCAAAGCCTACGCATAAACGATTGAAAAAACAAGTCATGGATCTTAACACGTGAAAATGTTTTTCACGCGCTCACCAAAGACTGAATGAAGGCGGCTTCAGAAATTCATGAATGGGAGTTCGGGTGGCTGGGAAAACACACGGGCAAATCTTCAACCAAAGGAGATTACACCTGCCGGGTACCCTGTCCTTGCAGCAGCATCTTACGGCGCGGGGTGCGGGGAGTGCTTGCAAGGAGAGGGAGCACTTTTGGGACACGTGTCGATAGCGCAGGCTGGTGCGCGGGTGTCAGGAGGGGAGGAAGGGCTGTGGGTGTCCCGGAAGACGACCGCGTCTCCCGCGGCAGTAGGGGTGACCCTCAGGGGCTCCTTGCAGATGCTTCGGCTTGTGCAGCTCGGAAACAGCTTACGAAGCCGCAGACAAAGGATTTCGGCTCCCAGTCTCGGTGCCCGCGCCGTTGCGGGCTGAGCAGCAGCTCCCTCGCCGCCGCGGGTCCCGGGCCGCTGTGGCGGCAGGGCGTCCTGCCTGCCCCCGGCTCTCGGCGGGGTTTCACACAGCTCTCCGGCTCTCCCCGCCGCCCAGGGGTGCTGCCGCAGGAGGACGAGCCCTCCATTGAGAAACCCCGCCGCCGGCACACACCGGCAATAGGGCAGCGGGGGCGGCGCGCAGGCGCGCAGGCAGCCGGGGCGGGGGCCGCAGCCCCTGGCAGCAGCCCCCGGCAGCAGCTCCCAGTGCTCGAGGGGCGGAGGAGGGAGCCGGGAGCCAGCCCGGCCCTGGGCGGTGCGCGGCGGCGGGGAAGGGTCGCTCCCGGCCGCCGCACCGTGCCCCGCCCGACTTGCGGAGGGCTCCCGGCTGCAGAACCTGCGGCTGGTGGGCTGCAGAGCGAGGGGGCGGGAAGCGAGGAGGTCTAGGGGGTCGTTCCCGGAGCTCCTCGCAGCTCTAAAGAAGCCGAGCTCTTTCCATGCAGGTAGCTTGGGTATGCCAAGGCAGCGTATCTCGGCGCGGGCCGGGCTCTGTTAGCGTTTCCGAGCGCGCTGCCGGAGCTATGACGCAAAGGGGTTTCACAGGCGATGGGCGCAGCCCCTCGCTGTCACAGCCGCTGTCACAGCGCCCGTGGCCGCCGCGCTGTCGGGAGGCCGCGCTCCCGGAGTCCCCCCGGCCCGAGCTGCATTTGTTGTTTTGCAGCGCTGGCACAAACACTCCGCAAAGAAATCACATGAGCTGCTGAAGGCCAGCCCGGCGCGCACACCCAGCTCTCCAGCGAGGACCTTGGGTGCGAAATAATTGTATGCAAATAATTATTACCATCTCACTGTGGTAAGGTTTGGTTCGAGCACCCGCACCAGTGTTTACTACAAAATGGCTACTGTGTAGCAGTTCTGTATGTAAACACTTAAAGCAACTTAGTGTTTCTGTAACCCTAGGTATAAACTAGATTCTTCAAAGTCTTGTGGCATCTTTAGTTTATTTTGCTGGGATTTTATGCATAGGATTTGACTGCATCAGAAACCTGCATACTGGCAATCTCAAACAGCAGTCAAGACTGAAGAAAGTAAAACTGTAGTTGTCTCCATTGCATGAAATATATAGCGAAAAATTTACTATAACGGTTTAATTGTAAAGAACTGGAACCGGAAATCCATGTAAAGACAAAATGTGACAAAGACGATCACACTGGTTTGATCTGTAACTTGCGCAGGCTTTGGACATGCTGTCAGAATAAAATCTGGTTCTGAAGCCTGCCCTGGTGTGCATTGATGGAATTTAGGAGAAAACGAGTCTCTGTTCTGTCTGCAGGGCAAGTTAAACAAGCACAGTGTACACTGGCTGCAGCCTCATGTGTTGGCCTGAGATAGATTACTTTCAGCCTTTTGTGGGAAGACAAATATGGGGAAATGGATTTTGTCAATGCCACAGGATTGTGCCACCACTGTAATTTTATAGGTATGCTGCAGTGAGGTAAAAGCATCTTACATCTGATGCATCTGAAGTATAAAGCACCTTTTATCAGCAGGGATGCACAATGCCAACTCAGACAGCAGTGCAGGCTTTAGCCAGTTGCACCTGGTTCCCTTGGGTGCAACATAGAGAAATGCCCTAAGATGTCCTAAAAGAATCACAGGGAGAAATGTCAGTGCATTTCTCGGGTGCAGTATGTTTCTCTTTTCAGAAAGGCAGTGGAATAGCACTCCTCAAAATGCAGTTGGGAAAACCACTTGAGAAAATTTTGTCATTTTGGGAGACAGTTTATTACTCTAAACAGTCTGAAAGGGGGAAGCAGTCCAGCAGAATCCAGGACGATGGGAGCATAAATGATGTATAATATAAAATGCACAAGGTATACTTTGTGGCACTTTAATAAGCAAAATAGAAATCCTTGTTGCATCATGGAGAGTTGCAATACTTTGCATCATTTAATATACAACTACTTACTACTTCTAAACTATGTCTTTGTAATTCCAATATCCAGAAGATCCAAATTTAATTTCATACAGTTTTTTAAAATGAGCATGAGACTGACATTGAATTCCTCAAGGCTGTGCTCCATTGAAGGGCATTAGAAAAAGTCAATAGCCAGTTCCTGGAATCTCTTGACAGAAGTTGAAAAACCATTATATTTTCCTTCCAAACCTGCTAAAACCTGTCTCTTCCAACAGCAGCCTGCTCTTGTACTTAAGACTACTGCAATACCTGTAATGACTTGATAATATTTCTCTTCTGTCCTCCAGAGCTGACTCTTCTCATTGTATGAAATGAATTTAGATACCACTTTATTTGCTTTCTTTTAAAAACTTGTACTAACATCTGTATGATTTGTTCACTACAATTTCACTGGGAAAATACAGTTACTATATTATAACTATATAGTAACTATATAGTTACTATATATCATCAGCATATACTATATGCTGATGATATATAGAAGGAAATTCAGTATAAAGTGAATGTCACAAAATGTTTCCTAGAAATCACAGAAAAAAAAAAAAGCTACACAATTCTAAAGCACTTTAGTCACCAGAAAAAAAAAACCCAAACCACGGGACACAGTACTGTATTTGTAATTAATAGCTTGATTCAATATAATTTATATTCAAGTAATATAAACAAAAACCAATGAAACCCACAGATAATACTTTCTCTTTTAGACGTTCCACTGTTTCTCAAGCTTTTTCTGTGAAAAGCACAAGAAACCCCCAAAGTCACACCATGCTAGTAGGGTATGGTATTCAGCCAAGCGAAACAAGTGCAGCACACCGCGGTTCCAGTAGAGGGCAGTGACCAGCAGACAAAAATCTGAGAGCTCTCCAGAATCAGAAATTAAAATCGGCCCCCTGGCACTGCGCTGACCTGGGAAAGCGGTAAACCTTCCGGCCCGGTGTACTGAGTATGGGGAATTGTACCAGTATTTTAATACGGGGAATGAAGATTTTGTTTCTGTGGAACTGTGGTTCAAATTCATCTGCAGTTCAGCGAACTCGACAGTTGCGATAGTAAATCCTTGTAAGGCTATCATAACTCTAAAGAAAATCCCGTTTTAAAAAATGTATATCCTCTCCAACACTGTACCTTACTTATGTCACCTCTTAGTTTTG